>JAFMOD010000023.1:180708-236146 GCA_019802435.1 Corydoras maculifer
AGTTTCCATGTTCTCCCCGTGTCTGCGTGGGTTTCCTCCGGGTTCTCCGGTTTCCTCCCACAGTCCAAAAACATGGATGAAGTCAATTGAATTCTCAAAATTGCCCCATATAGAGTGTGTCTGTGTGAGTGAGTGTGTGCCCAGCGATGGATTGGCGCCCTGTCCTGGGTCTATCTGCCCAGCGCCCGAGACGTTCTCCCCTGGATGGGCATGGGGAACCGCACCGCGACCCTAATAGAGGATGAAGCGGGAGATAATGAATGAATGAGTGTGAGGAGGTTATTACACTCACCAAATAGAACCAGGCAGCAACTGGATTCATAGACACCATGGACAGGATTCCTTTATTTGGAGTTGGCATGTTCTCCACATCTGTCTAAGCTTTCTCCAGTAGTTCTGGTTGGTGATGGTGTCCAGGTCTAAAAGGAAACTAGTTGGGTGATTAGAGATCCTGAACATGTTCATGTGCTTGGTCGAGCTTCTTTTCAAACTATTTCCATCTCTTTAGCTTTTATTGATGTTAAGGAAACATCACAAGTTGAAAAGGCGATTAAAAATTATTTGTATTAAGCAAATATTTTCAAAATCAGGAACCGAAGGAATTCAACGGCCTCTCTGCGGTCGCCCTCTAGTGGTGCAATAATGTAAAAACAAATACAGGAGCGAGCTAGAGGAGCTAACGTTAGCATCACACCGTCAACAAAATGTAAATGAACACTGAGCTGAGACGTTCCACAATTAAATACTTCACACCGGAGGCAAAAGACTACTTTCCTGCAGACATACTGATATTTCACTTAAAAAGCCACAGTGACGCTAATTACAGCTCAACTTCAAGAACGACATTTATTTTATTTCATTGACGTCTTTTCGACCTCTGTGTTTTATTTCTTGCCTTGTTTAGTTCCTGTGAGTGCAATATAATCATTTTGTCTCGGCCTCCTGTTCTCATTTAGGTAAACGGTTCTCTGGCTTTAGTGACATCACTGCCCTGTCTTGTAGAGTAGTCCAATCATGTGCGACCGTGAGCTCACACACTAACCTAACCCTAACCTTAACCCTAACCCCAAGTACGTGAATATCCAGCAGTCATCTGAAAGTCTAAAGTGAATAACAGAACATCTCGGGCAGCTCTGATAACACAACGAAACATGAGAACCGGAGAACACATACCAGATTTGGGCGAACATAAGAATGAGAGGAATTTAAAGTGTGTCATTTGGAGCACACTTGAGGCTAAAGCAACGAATAATTAAACAGGAATCCCGTAAATTGAGTCTACGGAAGCAGGGCTCTATTTAAGGTCTTAGAACCAAATCCACCTGCAAGCATCCGCAAGGACTCAGGATGGTACTCCAAACACAAAGTCTTTTTAATGTACATCTTTCCAAAAGCAAATTCTGTTTCAAATCCAGTTCAGACAACAAAAAACATCAGCAGTCAGTCGTTAAGCCATTAATGAGTGAGGTCATTAATGTAGACATTCAATTATGTTACAGATATTTACATTTGTAGCTCAGGCTACATGAACAAAAAAATAATTTCTTCGAGCAAATTATTGAACATTATTACTGTTCTATCTAAAGTAAGGCAGCAGCCATCGCTCCTCAGCGGTCTGGATGCTGTAGGTTCAGTTCTAACACATGCAGATGCTGCACTGAAGGCTTTTCAGGCGAGTCTGGTATGATTCCGATCAAACGGGAGGTCGTTTCGTCTCACGTTCATTATTTAAACCTGAGCAGAGCGACCCGTGTTTGTAGAGGAGCGATGTCGCTCAGGGCAGAGTTCCTGACTCGGATTCTTTATGTTGAAGTTTCAGGATCAATTCCAGAAGGTTCATCTGCAGTGTGACTTCCTGTCAACATATCAGAAAGAAAGAACGATAAAGAAAGAGAAAGAGAGACGAAGAGGGAGACAAACATGTAACTGATAAAGTGAAAATAAATATATTACATAACTCTGCTTGGCGGCACGGTGGCTTAGTGGTTTGGCATGTTCTCCTCTCAGCACCAGAGATTCCCGGTTCGAATCCCAATCTGGGTGGAGTTTCCATGTCCTCCCCGTGTCCACGTGGGTTTCCTCCGGGTTCTCCGGTTTCCTCCCACAGTCCAAAAACATGTATCAAGTCAATTGAATTCTCCAAATTGCCCCATATAGAGTGTGTCTGTCTGAGTGAGTGTGTGCCCTGATAGATTGATAAATAGATAGATAGATTGGCGCCCTGTCCTGGGTTTATCTGCCCAGCGCCCGAGACGTTCACCCCTGGATGGGCATGGGGAACCCCACCGCGACCCTAATAGAGGATAAAGCGGAAGATAATGAATGAATGAATGAACTCTGCTTGGTGAGTTTCATATGTTAAGGAACATGGCTGGCCAACGGAGAGCCCTGACCTTAACCCTTAATTGGCTTTAGCATTAAGTAGAACCGAAATTTTGAGACAGATCCAACTCCATGCACCCACATGGACATCGGCGTCCTCTCTGACTCATTACAGATGGAACATCAGTGTGCAGTAGAACATCCACCTCTTTATTTTACCTGTTATTTCTCTCCCAACACACTTTCACCCATATTAATCCCCTTTTTTCAGATCACGTGACACAACACCGTCTAGTCATCAGAGGTCACTGTTCTCTTATTCACAACGTCAGTATTTCCTATAGAGACCAGTCCAGTTTTGCAAATTCACAAACCCACATGTACCTGTGGGACTCGGGTGACGTAGAACCCCGGAACGCCGGCTTTTTCCAGCGTGGTCTGCTGATCCAGAACCTTCTGATCCATTTCAGCCACGATCTTCTTATCCATCATCCGCTGCTCATGTTTCACCCGCTGCTCCAGAGCCTGGAGAGAGACCGTGACAGAAACAACCATCTGAAACCCCTGTGGCTATGAGTTTAAGAAATCAATTTTATGACACATTAAGAACAGAGGGCACGGTGGCTTAGTGGTTTGGCACATTCTCCTCTCAGCACTAGGGATTCCAGGTTCGAATCCCCATCTGGGTGGAGTTTCCATGTTCTCCCCGTGTCTGCGTAGGTTTCCTCCGGGTTCTCCGGTTTCCTCCCATAGTCCAAAAACATGGAACAAGTTAATTGAATTCTCAAAATTGCCCCCTATAGAGTGTGTCTGTGTGAGTGAGTGTGTGCCCAGCGATAGATTGGCGCCCTGTCCTGGGTCTATCTGCCCAGCGCCCGAGACGTTCTCCCCTGGATGGGCATGAGGAACCCCACTGCGACCCTAGTAGAGGATAAGCGGGAGATAATGAATGAATGAATTAAGAACAGAGGGCACGGTGGCTTAGTGGTTTGGTACGTTCTCCTCTCAGCACTAGGGATTCCAGGTTCGAATCCCCATCTGGGTGGAGTTTCCATGTTCTCTCCGTGTCCGCGTAGGTTTCCTCCGGGTTCTTCCGTTTCCTCCCATAGTCCAAAAACATGGATCAAGTCAACTGAGTTCTCCAAATTGCCCCATATAGAGTGTGTCTGTGTGAGTGAGTGTGTGCCCAGCGATAGATTGGCACCCTGTCCTGGGTGTATTTTCCCAGCGCCTGAAACGTTCTCCCCTGGATGGGCATGGGGAACCCCCCCGCGACCCTAATAGAGGATAAAGCAAAAGATAAAGGATGGATTTAGAATAGAACGTGGCAGCGCAGAAGGTGGTCACATTCAGTCATGAGCTCACCTCAGTTTCAGTTCTCTGGTTTGCTTTTAGCACCGACAGATTGTGAGATTTGCAGTTCTGCAGAGCCAGTTTGTGTTTCCGCAGCAGTTCCTGCTTTAGCACTTTAAAGAAAAAAAAGGCCACAGACAGATCCACCTTCGTTAAAGTCTGTTGTTAACATTTACCCACAGCTTATTTAACTCACAGTCCATGTAAGTGAATCCACAGTTTACAATTATGAAAACGCTTTAATTAACTCTGTTAATTAAGTGACTGCTCAATAAATGAAGTGACTGTTTAATGACAGAAACAGTTAAAGTGACACAAAGGACATGCAACTTCACCTGTTTAATAATATTGCAGTCTTTAGTGACATCTGGTGGCAAAAAGATAGAATTGCGCCTTTCTAATTAGACGACCTGTAGTTCTGTATTACAGGAAATTATTTCAAACGCAGATGTTGTCTCTCTCTTTCTCTCTTTCTCTCTCTCTCTCTCTCTCACACACACACACTTTAATTTAATCTACTAGCTTGTGGACTGTGAGTTAAATTAAAATTAAATTAGAGAATTAAAAATGACCTCCACTGGCTGTTTAAGGCAGAAACAAGTGAAACTGAAAACTGCGTGCTAGCAACAAATCAGTCTGAAAATTCTGAGCTGAGCAACAGAAATGGCCTGCTCTGCTGTAGGACTGTTCATCTATCTGATCGGGGATGGAACGACGGAACGGGGACCCACCTCGGTGCTCGTTGTGCAGCTTCTGCCTCTGATTGTACAGATTCTTCTCGGTCAGGTGCTGGATATCCAGCAGCCCCTGAACAATGTCGTACACGGTGCCATCGATCAGAGCCTGCGCCAAGTCAGTGAGCGTCGTGTAGGACAAGCGCTGCTGAAACGAGCTGGAACAGACAGCACACGTCACACAGAAATAAGAAAGTCCCAACTAACTTTCATCATTAGGTTTAATGAAGCATGTTTTTGAACCACAGTTTGAATTAGAAATCCTTAAATAATTATAATCCTTTAGCAGTAAGAGGAATTTGCTCTGTGAGAGTAATGTGGAAACATTCATTCATTTTTTTAACCCTTTATTCAGATTTGAGTAACTGGGGGGTGTTGAAGTCTACCCCAATAATTGGGTAAATGGTTTGAGTGGATACCTGTCCAAGGTGTCTTCAATCTGAGTTCTAGTTCATCCCAAAGGTGTTGAGGTTATGTTTTGTTTGTTTAATGCCAGGTATACTCAGTCAGGTTATGTATGAGGCAGGGGTTGAGGTTTAGGTTTTAATTATGTTTCTATATCTGAGGGCCTGTGATCGTTATTTATTTATTTTTTTTATAATAAGAGTTTTTTTTGGGAGGTGGCACGGTGGCTTAGTGGTTTAGCACGTTCTCCTCTCAGCACTAGGGATTCCCGATTCGAATCTCCATCTGGGTGGAGTTTCCATGTCCTCCCCGTGTCTGTGTGGGTTTCCTCCGGGTTCTCCGGTTTCCTCCCACAGTCCAAAAACATGGATCAAGTCAACTGAGTTCTCCAAATTGCCCCCTATAGAGTGTGTCTGTGTGAGTGAGTGTGTGCCCAGCAATGGATTGCCCCCCTGTCCTGGGTCTATCTGCCCAGCGCCCGAAATGTTCTCCCCTGGATGGGCATGGGGAACCCCACCGCGACCCTAATAGAGGATAAGCGGGAGATAATGAATGAATGAATAATAAGAGGTTTTTTTGGGAGGCGGCACGTGGCTCAGTGGTTTAGCATGTTCTCCTCTCAGCTCTAGGGATTCCTGGTTCGAATCTCCATCTGGGTGGAGTTTCCATGTTCTCCCCGTGTCCACGTGGGTTTCCTCCGGGTTCTCCGGTTTCCTCCCACAGTCCAAAAACATGGATCAAGTCAATTGAGTTCTCCAAATTGCCCCCTATAGAGTGTGTCTGTGTGAGTGAGTGTGTGCCCAGCGATGGATTGCCCCCCTGTCCTGGGTCTATCTGCCCAGCACCCAAAATGTTCTCCTCTGGATGGGCATGGGGAATATGGACCTTGCCTTGTACATGGGGGCAAGCCATGCCAGAACAGAAGAGGGCCTTCCCCAAATTGTTTCACCCAAAACACACGTCCTGATTCTGGATTTCCTTCACCTGTGACAGAGGGTCTGAATCAAACACCTGGATTAAGGGGCGTGTCCCTCACGGTGTTCACTTTAAACCCAATAACAGAGTTATAAACGCTCACATTAATGACGTATAAAGTGGTATATAAAGTATTTTACCTTGGTAAAGCCTTCACCAGAACCTGAAGCTCGTCCAGCAGATAATAATGTCTCCCCTGTTGGTTCGTTGCATCTGAAGGTTGTAATAAATTGATATATCTCTCCATAAGGTTCGTTTATAGCCTTTAACACTTACAAACTGATGACGTGGTGATTATTAATTATACAATAATAACAATAATAATCTCCTGATTGATAAATAAATCTGATCTTAATCAACAAAAACACGAACGCATTAAAGTGTTCTTCTTGGGCTCTATTTTGGAATCATTGTGCTTCGCTGTTGCATATTAGCGCCACCTGCCGGCTCGGAGTGAAGCTACAACTACGACTGAAAAGGCCCCGTGATTTCAGGAAACACCGAGCAATGCTTTTTAATTAATCTCATTCATTCATTCATTCATTATCTCCCGCTTTATCCTCTATTAGGGTCGCGGTGGGGTTCCTCATGCTCATCCAGGGGAGAACGTCTCGGGCGCTGGGCAGATAGACCCAGGACAGGGCGCCAATCTATCGCTGGGCACACACTCACTCACACAGACACACTCTATAGGGGGCAATTTTGAGAATTCAATTAACTTGATCCATGTTTTTGGACTGTGGGAGGAAACCGGAGAACCCGGAGGAAACCCACGCAGACACGGGGTTAATTAATCTCATCTCATTAATTTTTCGCGGGGTGTGTGTGGGAGAGGGGGTGGGGTTCACCATGCCCATTCAGGGGAGAACGCTTTCCGGTGGTCGATATACCCAGTGCCTTTCTATCACTCACTCACTCACCACATAGGGGCAATTTAGATCAGCCAATTGACCTTGAATCCATGTCTTCTAACTTCCAACTTAAATTTCCACAGTCACTCTTTATTTACACAAACTTTATTGTTATGTACATATAAATCTTTGTCACTGACATCAGGTAACTCTAAACGTCTTCATATATATATTTGTTTTCCTCCGTTTCCTGATTTGCTCTTCACTCTCTGATAATATTGGGTTTAAAGTCGTGCTGCACGGCCTCGCTGAGCTCTTCGGCGTACAGCTCATACCTTCCAGTCATCTGTAACGAGAACACATAGCACGAACACCGGGAACTTCGTAAGGCCAGAAACTAAAGGCACGCTCAGGTTTAACACCTCACCTTAAAGTTCCACTTGTCCGCCAGCTGGCGATTTAGATTCAAGTCCAGTTCCGTTATCAGGAGGCCGTCCCGGGTTCGAGACAGACCCGGAGACCGACTTCCATCAGGAGCGGCCACGTAACTGGAGCCATAGAAGTGACCGAACTCATGATGGGCTGCAATAAGAGGCAGGCACTTTGTATTGTTCTGTATAATTAACTCTGTTTATATCAGTAAACATCTGAAATACCACATTATACATTTCAATGTACGAGACTAATAAAGGGTTGGACTACAGAGAGCTTACCTTTCTGTCCATCACCAGACGTGAACTCATTCTTAAAATACTCCTAAAAAAACATTCATAAGATAAGATAAGATAAACCTTTATTTGTCCCGCAATGGGGAAATCCACATTTCTCAGCAGAAGATACAGAGGAGGGTAAAAAGGTATCCAGTCATTAAAGAGAAACTAGGATAAATAATAAAGTTAGAAAACTATATATACAAGATAAAAATCTAATTTTCAAATTTTAATTATTTACAGTCCTACAGGAATTCATTCATTCATTATCTCCCGCTTTATCCTCTAGTAGGGTCGCAGTGGGGGTCCCCATGCTCATCCAGGGGAGAACATCTCAGGCGCTGGGCAGATAGACCCAGGACAGCGCGCCAAGGGCACACACTCACTCACACAGACACACTCTATATGGGGCAACTTTGAGAATTCAATTGACTTGATTCATGTTTTTTGGACTGTGGAAGGAAACCGGAGAACCCGGAGGAAACCCACGCAGACACGGGGAGAACATGGAAACTCCACCCAGATGGGGATTCGAACCGGGAGTCCCTAGTGCTGAGAGGAGAACGTGCTAAACCACTAAGCCACCGTGCCGCCCTACAGGAATGAAATGAATCAAATATTGCACATGAAATATATATAAATAGTTAATATGAATAGTTAATATAGTTAGTTGTTGTTAAAAAACTCATTAAATGGTAAAGATTTGACATTTAAGGACCTGTTTACGTATTACTAAAAATCACCCCCTGAGGACATCCTATAAATCTGAGGTTATCATCTGAAAGCCACTCACTGTGCCCACTCTGTTGATGGCACAGGTAAAGCAGTGGTTTGCAATAGCAGCATTTCTTGCTTCGATGGACCACATGGGTTCGCTGTAAAGATGAAGGTACCTCATTAATGCTTAAGATAATGGTTTTGTGTAAAAGGAATCTTATTACCAGTTCTAAAAAAAGTTAACAAAGAACAAAACAGAGATGAGAGGGCGTGATTCGGTTCCCCACCTCAGATTCCCCACTGTTGCGGAGGGGTTGAAGATAATCTCAGCTCCATTCATGCTGTACATAAACCAGTTGAGAGGGTGGTGGCGCCCAAAGCAGATATTCACTGCTATCCTTCCAAACTGTGTCTGAAAGACTCGGTGGCCTGTGTTGCCCTCCATATAGTAGGTTGACTGATAAACGAAAAGAAAATCCGATGATTTTTGGATTTGTCGGACTGTCCTGATGACCTCACACTCATCACACTCAGGTTTCATTAAATCAGAAAAAAAAAAAAACGTCCGACGGACCTCATTAAAGTCTCCCACACGTGGAATATGATTCTTTCGACTTTTGCCCAGGACACTCCCCGTGTTGGACACCACGACCGCCGTGTTCCAGAGGGTTCCTCCATGGACCTCATCCCTCTCCAGGATGGGGGACACAACCACCATGTTGTATTTCCTTGCCAACTACAAACAAGACAGTGATGTCATTATTAAATCCAGTTTAAAGGCCAAGTCTCACATGGGTCCATCCCAAATCAGAATCAGAATCGGGTTTATTTGTCACATACGTAGATATACATGGTACAGCCAGCAGTGAAATTCTTTCCTGACTTCTCCACATAAAGTTTAAATTTAAGAAGATAAGAAAAATAAATTATATTAAATAAATAGAATAAAATAAGAATGAAATAAAATGTAACTATGTATTTACACTAAGTTTTGAAAATGAAATGGTCTTATAAGTTAAAAGTTAAAGTGAGTTGTGCTTTCATGTGCAAATAGCGCAGTGCAGGGTTAAAAGTTGTTTTAGTTATGAAGGTGTTGTGGGTGGGATTATGTCCGTTTAGTCCTGGTTCAGGGTCAAATCATCTGATCACCACCAAAACTTATTACACAATACAGTGTGATGTGATGATAAGATACATAGGTACTCATATATATATTTTTAATATATAAATGTAACCCATACACTTCCACTAGACCTGATGCTCTGATGTTGTATGAGAAGCATTGGAACTGATATTCCGGTTCAGTGGGGGTTAACCGCGGGGCTTATAAACATGTATTTACATTTGGTGTCGTATGCAAACATCAGAAACGCAGGGCAAATTCCATGTTCACGTCTGAACGATCCGATTTTCTCTTCATGTGCTGAATTTGGTGTACAGTCCGAAAAAAAGTGTAATAATTAAACTCTTATGCATAAGCTTTAATAATAATGCACTGACGTTTCACCTCCTGACAGAAGTGTGTAGTCAAACCATCTTCTGCAGACTCAGCAAACTCCCCCCACGGCTCCCTCTCTCTGGTGCAGAACGCAAAAGGCATCGCTGTGACGTTAAGCAAACAAAATGTAAAAATCAGTGGTGGATTTTAACAAAAACATTATTTACAGATTTTTAGCCAGTTTTTGTGCAGGGAGCCTATCCCAGCACGTTTACACTCGAGTCACCTGGTTGCATATTTTTAAATTATGGGAGGAAACAGGCACAGTCCTGGGAAGAACATGCAAATTCTATATATAACAAAACCTCATCTGTGCTGTTTGGATCCTTAAAATGTCTTGCAGTGGGAAGACACTGACTAAACACTGGAACTCCTTGTCATGAAATTAATAATAATAATTATTATTATTTTACAGCTGGCTTGGAACTTACTCCAGGCTTCCTGGAAGCAGATTATATTGACTCCACAAACGGCTGCGACCTCCACAATCTCCCCCACCCGCCGGTGCAGAGCTGTGATCTAAAATACAAAGATTTACACAGGAAACTAGTAACTCCAGCAAAAACAATACACAATCTTTTTAAATTAGCTTTTAACTGTTAATTATTATTGATATTTTTAAATGTAAAATGTAAATGTTTTTAATATGTATGCTTTGTACAGCGTCCTTGGGTGTTCGGAAAGGCGCTTTCAAATAACATTTATTATTATTATTGTTATTATTATTATTATTATCATTATTATTACAATTAACCCTCTATGTAAGTTCTATTTGTTCTAAAAATCCACATGTCCATGCTCCTGAAACAATAACAATAAACTTCTAACGAACTTAACCCAACTGATTTCACTAATATCTAATTAAACTACAGATATATAAAAGGAGAAAGTCTGGACTGTAAGAATGAGGATGTTGGGTTGACCCTCACCTGATCGAGGACCGGAGCATCGGTGGGCAGTACAATCCTGTTCTGAACGAGCCCCACTCGAACAACCCTGGGTGCTCGGAGCTGCTCGGGTGCCGCCTCAAAGACATAACCCTGCAGATCGAAATCCCTCTCCGACGCAGCGTCCACGGCCCCCTGAGGGAGAACCAGCTTCCTGCGATAAAGAGTGTCCGAAAATTTGATCAGATTCCTAATTTCATTGTCAATTCGATCAGCTTTACTGACCGTTTAGTAGTTCTAAAAGTTCAGACTAATCTATCTGTCCTTTTTTTTCTGTTCTGATATATTGTTTGGGTGGTGGCTATTTCTCAGTATTGCAGTGACACTGATGTGCTGATGTGTATATATAGATCAGACACAGCAGTGCTGATAGATAATCGCCTTTTTAACTTTGGCTTCTTTAAAGGCTGACTTTGTCCACTTTGCTCCAGCTCTGAACCTGTTTTATCGTAATGTTGCTTTGTGGTAGGATTTGGTTCTTGGATTTGGACTTCATTCCACTCAGTTGAACATTCACCCCAAGGTTTACAATTAACCAGGGAGTTAATCTTAAAGAGAAACCAATTATTTTAAAATGCCCTCTTAGCAGCATGAAGCATTTTAAATCCTTTAGAATAATATTCGGTTTATAATAAAGAGAATTTGAGGAGAATTCAGGAGGTTTGTGGGCAGACTGTCCACAGTCTGAACTCTTCCATGAACACGGGTTTCTTCTCTGAATTGCTGCTCGTGTTTAGATGAATGGCTCTCAGTTGATGTTCTGTAAAGTCAGTTGCGTCTCCACTTACTTCAGTTCTTTTCCGTATAAAATCCGTCTGACGTCTCTGAGCTCCTCCTGTGGGACATGCGTCTCTAAAGTCTTCTCCAGAGACTCAATTGAGTTTTGGGAAACGTGCGCCATCGTTAAAGCTGGAAATCAAAGTTCTAACGCAACGTGTTGCTGAAATTCAACACTGCCTTTGAAAGACTGCGGCCAGGAATGCTGGAGTCCAGTGACGGGCTCCTGAACTACAGAACGCCCCCGGAACGCCTCTGCGGGGGGGGGGTCATACTGCAAGGCAAAGGATAGAGCTGACCCCCCCATCGCAACCACATGTCCACATATTATTATTATTATTATTATTATTATTATTATTATTATTATTATTATTATTATTATTATATTTGACGTGATAGTGTATTTATGCTTTATATACAAACCCACCCTAACCGCAGTTTAATTATTAAAGGGTTATGGTCTGAAACCTAACTGCACAGCGCCCTCTGGCGAACGATGAACAATCCTACAAGATAAGAGTTTGAGTTAACATTGCTTTTATGTTGCTATATGTTAAATAACTGCAAGTTATTGTACAAACCATGTACAAACCATGTTGCCCCCTGGTGGACGGTCCGCGCACATCATTTCTAATGGTTTTCAATCTCATTCTCGGTGTCTTTTGATGTTCTGTGTGATTTTGTTGATTAAAAAAAGACATGCTGTAAGCAATGCTTCACAAAAACCCACATTTCTCATCCCCCGAGATCTTATTTTATTATTTCATAGACCATCGTGTGATTGATTATCAGGTCAGTGTTAATGCCTCTCTGCTCATGACCTGCTCGTTTAAGCGGATCATTTAGGATGCAGATTAAAAACAGTAACATTAAAGTGCAGCAATTAAGAAATAAAGCAATTCTCGTGTTGACTCTCTTTTTTCTTACAGACGTGGGATTTGTGTTTTTATTATCCTCCTATTTTTCCCCTCCTTATAATTAATTACAGAACGATGCAGGGGGCGGGGGGGGGATGCTGGGTTACTTTTTTTTTTCTTGCTAGCAGGTTTGATTTCTGTTGACAAGACAACATAATAAATCACAATATTCCCCCTGCTTGTGAGAAATGCCGTAAATGAGCCAGATTAATTAGTCATAATTTTCAAATGCAAATATCTGTGATTAGAAATGACACTTTGCCCCACATGTGTGTGTGTGTGTGTGTGTGTGTGTGTGTGTGTGTGTGTGTGTGTAGTGGGGGTTGATGGAATGCAATCAAGCATGGTGGAGAAATACATCTGCTTAATGTGGACTAGAGAGTCTCTGATTGGCTACTAGCAGCCTTGCGGTAAACAGGACCCTGTTCTGAGATAAAGAAGATAATTAGAATAGAAATAAAAAGATTTCTTCTATTTTAAATTAAATATTTCTATAGACACATTTTATGTTGTTTTATCTTTTAGTGCCTTTGAATTTTTTTTGTAAATGTGTATAATAATCTCTTTTTATGGGTCTATTGCATAAATAATTTCCAAATCGTTTTATTATTGTAAGGAGTGAGGATTTGACATCATCGGTTGTTTGGTGATGTTGCACAAGCCCAAATATCAGTTTCATGTTGGTGCTGCTTAAAAAGCCAGAGCACAATGCCCACGTGCACGCTACAATTAATACAAATCAGCCGTGCTGCAGGGGGCTGGGGTGATAGTGAGGGTGTATGTGGGGGGGGGGGGGAGTTTGGTTTTAGAACAAAGCACAGGAGGAATGAATGGGCAGAGGGAAGAGGCCTCTCAGAGTCACTAATATATTAATAAATGGAAATGAAGTCACGCAGAAGCGTGGCAGTCACACCCATATGCACACACGCACACAGATGCTGACACACCCTCAGAGCGGTATCTCCATATGACCTTCCACCCCGTGGGGGTGGAGGATGAGGCCTAATTCGTCTTCTGGAGCTTAACAAAGCAGGAAAAGGCCTGCATGCAATATGGTCCAATAAATAATAATATTATGGTCAACATGGCCCTCACACCTGCAGCCACCGTGCAAAGCGTTAAAGGTGAGGGGTTTTAAATGAAACTAAAACAATAACAGAGAGAAGACGGCCATGGTTTACAGTCAGGAGCTGATTATCTACTCCACATGGAGGAAGAACGTTGGGGATGTCATAGTCTGATGTTTCGATGAGAGGACCTGGCTCACAATCTTTGTTCTCATTCATCCCAAAAATGTTCAATGAAGTCCACACTAAACTTGTGTATACTGATGGAACAGATAAGGGTCAAATAGGTCCAAATACCAGAATATAATTAATAAAAGGTCTGTCCTGATACTTTTTAATATTCAGATTGGCGGTCGAGTTCGGTGAAGGGTTCTGTAAATATTCTCCTGATGATGAGCCTCTGTTTATTAGACACAATGCCTCACTGATGCTCCATTGAGGGTGAAACATCTTTATTTTGTTCCTCTAGCAAAAAACAAATGTACACAAGAACCAAAGCTAGTTCCTTTAGGCCATTTCTCAGTTTTTGTTGGATTGTACCATTTTTAGCGGGAGGACGACGAACTGAGCCTCCCTCTTCCCTTGGTACCTCTCTAGATCTTTGGTGTTGAAGCACCGAACAGCCTTGTCACCCTCACACCGCCTTCTACCGATGGGGAAAGGGGGGGTCTCAGGCCAGTAGTGGGGTGAAAGCAAAGCCTGTTGCTGGGCGACTGAATCATGGTTGCCATAGTGAATTTGAACTAGGCAGCTGAGCCAATCATCCAAGACCATGTGGGCCAGAGTGGGTGTCATGCTTCTCTGAGAGAGCAAGAGAGAGAGAGCGAGAGAGAGACATGTGGGAGGAAGACTGGGGGAAGGTTGATGAGGGTGAAGGACAAGCAAGGGAGCAAGACCAAGAAGACGGCGGAAATCATTGGAAGCAATAGGAAAAGGTCACTTGACGCCTACTTCAGAGATCTTGTCTGGTCAAGGGTCAACATCAAAACTCGTGCCATAGTAAAACCACTTTGGTTCTCTATAGAGCCTCAGTGCTGTCACACAGAACAGATGGACAGCTTCCCACCATAAACGGGTCTCTTTTTTTTTTAAAGTGGGAAATTATGGTTCAATTTGCTGACTCTAAAAACCAAAGGTTACAGAATTCCATTGGCCCTCCAGAGAACCTGTAACTGCCTACCTGAGCAGTTTATATTTTAATTGTTTCAAAGTATATTTAAATTGTTTTTTATATTTTCTGTTCCTTTAAGAACATTGACAACATTAATGTCCAAGGTTACAAGGCTACAAAGGTTCCAAAGTTAGAATTAAAGGTTAAAGTGTTTACTTAGGAGTCCGAAGAGCGACGAGACGCGACATGAAGCCATACGCTCGCTTTGATATTTTATGCAGCTAATGAGGTTCGTGTTCTGTGGGTAAACTAATTAATTTTACGTTTATTACCTTCTTCTAATATTGAGGTGAATTGATATGTAATTGTGGTTTCTAAGTCATGATGTAAATTTGTGTGGTAAAACAAGCAAAGAGTCATTCTGAAGATTAAGAGTTTACAATGTAGAAATTGCTCATTGTATATTTGTTGATGTGATTTACGTTACAGTTCTTACGGTTGGGTGTGAGGTTAGGTACAGAACGTTTTAGGCAACATTTTAGGATTTCCAGATCTGTTCGACTGGGACATTGTCAGGGTCTCATTAAACCTGAGTACGAAGCTTCTACCTGCAAAACTTGTAAAACAAAGATAAAAATAAATTAAATAGACGAGGGCGGCACGGTGGCTTAGTGGTTTAGCATGTTCTCCTTTCAGCACTAGGGATTTCCGGTTGGAATCCCCATCTGGGTGGAGTTTCCATGTTGGGTGGAGTTTCCACAGTCCAAAAACATGGATCAAGTCAATTGAGTTCTCCAAAATTGCACCATATAGATTGTGTGTGAGTGTCTGTGTGTATGCCCAGCGATAGACTGCCCCCCTGTCCGGGGTGTATCTGCCCTAACGAAAGATTAGGACTTTATGTTTAAAGCTTTGTTTTATCAGGGTGAATGTACACAGCACAATAAATCTCAGCTGCTACCCTTTTTTCAATGGATTGAAGTTGCAGTCCCATCCCGACTGACATGACGTGAACCAAGATGTACATCCCAGTGAAAAAAGCAAAGAGGGATTGAAAGGCAAATCATTGGAACTCAATCACTTTAACATCAGGGTCTAGAGAAAGGACATGGTAAGGGACATTGTAACCTGAAAGACGTTACTCTCATTAGCAAACCTCATTTGGACTTCTCAGTCACATCTCTGCATATGTAAATGAGACCCCTGACTGTTTCCCCCTCATTTGTGTTGTTTTTTTTCCCTTCTGGTCACAGCTTGTTGTAATGGAGAGGCCCTGGTCTTACTGACCACTCAAAGGGTCTAAGAGCAGATCGGCCAAATGAATGAAAATGAATGAATTGCGGCCGCATTGTAATGCGGAGAGAGAGAGAGACAGAGAGAGAGAGAGAGAGAGAGAGAGAGACAGAGAGAGAGAGAGAGAGAAAAGTGTGGGGTGGGGACAACACTCCGTTCTCAGTCTCTCTCCTTCGCCCCTCCATCACCCGTATAAGGACAGGCCCAGAAACGCATGGCACAGAAAAGCCGCAGAACGCCTTCAGAACGGTTCCGACTGCCAGCAGAATCAGCACCGAACCGGACCGGAGGACCCAGAGAGAGAGAGAGAGAGAGAGAGAGAGAGAGAGAGGGCGCATCGGCGGGGACTCGGTTAATAATCTGGGTTCTGGATCAGGTCTGTAATAAACAGGTAATCTGGATGCTCCAGGCGCGGCGCGGCGCGGCGCGTCTCCAGATTAGGCGTCCGCGTCGTTCCTCCCCAACGATTCAGCCGTGAATCCGTGTCGACTCGGTGCTGAATTCGGAGGACGGCGAGCCTTTTTATTGGCTCTTCAAGGCGTCTTCGCAGGCACAGCTGGAGATGGCGGCGGGTTCGGTTTAAGTGGGTCTGCGTCCACGGCGAATGTCAGGCTCGATGATTTTTCAAGGGCATATCCCACTGATGGGGATTTGGGCATAACGGATAAAAGGAAAGAGAAGAGGTGGGGGGGATGGGGGGTTGAGTGTGTGGGGGGGGTGGGCTTTGGGTTCATGTCATGACGTCACCCGTCCCGATGTAATCCTCTTTGCGCTTTGCTTTATCAGCAGAGGAGGGCGAGCACAAGGGAAGAGGTGTTAATCTCCGCAACGCGCAATCTCGGCGCAAAACCAGCGCGATGGCCGCATGCGGCAGAGGCCGAGGAAGACGCCGAACAATGGCTTTCGTTAGGGCCGCAGGGCGCAGGTGGAGCGGGACGCGCTCGGGAGACTCGGGGGGTGGGGGGGGAGAAGAAAAAAAGCCGCCGCCGCCGCTCGACGTGAAGAACCTTTTGTTTACCGGGACGCTGGAGGACGCAGCGGGCGCAGGGCTGCTGGTTGCTGTCAGAGGCTCGACGTGCCGTAAATTAAGACGAGGACCGAGCAGGAGGCGTCGGGACGGCAGCCTTCATTTTGACGCACAAAAAAAAAAATCTGCGTCCTTCTGACGCGCCTTTTAAAGAAGAGCCGCAAATGCAGCGTGTGCGCTCCTGGTATTATAGATATAGATATAAACATATATCAGATGAAAATTGGCATATCAGTTTTTAATTTTTATTTTTAAAGATATGCATCTTGATTGGATTGGGGATTGGAAGCTTTCCAGTGCACCTGACTGACCCCCGGGACAATAGCGGCTGCTCGAATTGTTTGTTATTCGGGGGAATTAACGGGTGACCGGAGGTCGTCGGCCTTGTGTTTCGGCTCCTGTCCTGCGGGGGTGGGGGGGGGGGGTGAAGCTACGACCCTCTCCTGCGCGTTGGATTCGACTGAAGCGCAGGTTCAAAGGGGGTTTTTCGGCTCGGCGCGGATCTGTACTGCGGCAGATTGCGGCGCGGCTCGTTGGCACCGCGGCTCCCGCTCTGCGTGTTCACGGCGGACCTTGATTTAATATCCGATACAATTAAGGCACGCGGTGAATGCCAAGAGAGGCTCGTCAAAAAAACGCCGAGTCCCGCGTCGGGAGCGCGCAGGAGGTGGAGGAGGAGACGGTGGAGGAGGAGGAGGAGGAGGAGGAGAGGTGCGCGCAGGACGCCTGAAATGCGCATCCGCGCTCAGCCGCACCGGAACGCACGCGCCCGGCTTCTCGCGCAGAGAGCTGGGATAGGCTCAGGGAGAGCGGCTCGTGAGGAGAATGGCGATTTTCTTTTTTTTTTTCTTTTTTTTTTTGTGATACCCAGATCCATCCTCGAAAGGCTGGCGCGTCTTTACAGCCCGCTCACGTTACAGCCAACGTGCCATCATCAACCATCAGCCGGCCGCCGAGCATCAGCTGCTTAATGAGCTTTAGGCCTGCTGCTCAAAGGGCCTGAGATTAGCTTTACAGTACGGCCTCGAAATCATAAGGTCCATTAGAGAGCAGAATAAAAATAATAATAATAATAATAAAAGATCTATTTCGCATCCTGCGCACACGTCACGTCACGTGTCCTGCGCATTTAAAAAGAACCGAACGATAGCACGGCACCGAAATGATCCGAAGGCCTGCATCCGAGATGAAGCTCGGACCCTCTGCTGGTGATTCAGCTTTCCATGAGTCACAAAGGCCTGAAATATATTTATCCGTCCTAGAATTTACACAAACGAGCTTCAAATATAAAGATGTCCTTAATGAACCATCAATGGTTATTCAACAGGATGCAAGAAAATAATTTTTAAAAGACCAAGGGGTCACTTTCAGGTTAAGAGTGTTAGGACGCAAGACACTGTCCTACTGCTGCTTCTCAAAATGAGTTCTATGTGAAAAGCAAAAAAAAGCCTCTTACGCCTTCAGGATCTCATTCATATATATATATATGAGATCCTGAAGGCGTAAGAAGCATCACTGTAAGCTTGTTAAATGTCCTGTCATGTCTGTAATAAAGCACTGATGATGGAGAGTTAAATCTTGACTTTGTCTTCTGCGTTTTCATTCGCTCAAAGCGTCACAAATGCCCAATTAAGCACATAATCTACAGAGAACACAGCTGATCTGCTTCATCAGAACCAGGCCATAAACCAGGAGCGGACCTCGGTCCTCAGGGGCTGGGAGGAAGACGAGGGAGTGGATTTCCTCCTCCAAAGCATCAGCTAAATCTGATAATTACCTGATGAGTGGAATTAGGTGAGGGGCGGCAGGAAGCTTAGCCGGCGATGCCATGGGTCCCATGTGAAGGGTGCACGACGAGCCACTCTGAAACAAGGGGGAAAAAAAGGCCGGGTCAGCCGAAGGTTTACAGAGTCAGACACACGGCTATCAGTTTAAAAAAAAATAAATAAATAAAATACCGCTGACCTTGTTCTTTATATCTTGGTTTTATTAACGGAAACAAATTCCAAGTGGATCGTTCCAATGGAATATGATGGACATAGAGGTCCAACCACGCAGGTTTCTAAAGAATAAACAGGAAACGGGAAGAATACATCTGGATTAATTAAAGCTTAGAATTCAGCACACAGCCGAGGCCTAACGACCATCAAGCCAGAAAGTGTACAGATCATGAGCTTATTCATTTATTCTATATACTAAACACGTTACCATGGCAACCAGGGCTCTTCACATGGACGAGCTGTGGAGTATTCACACCAGCATAATGTAATAATTTGTAAAAAAAAAATAACTCATATCTTAATTATGCCTGTAGACAGTTTGCGATGATGATGCTGTTATTCTCATTTAGAGGGAAATGCAGGTGACGGGATAGGATTAGGAATGAGCTTATAAGGGAAATGGTACAGGTGGTAAAGCTCTGGGCATGAAGTTAAAAGTGTAATAATGAGGCGGAGCTGTGCAGAAGGGTCGTAACGTAGAAGGATGCTGAGGACGGAGCCACCAGGCCGGTGGAGGGGAGGAAGGCCACAGAGGTTTCAGCAGGTAAAGGGGAGGGACATGCAGGTGATTTGGGTGATGGGAGGACAGAGTGAGATGGAGAATAATGAGCTCTAATAAGAACAGGGAAATATAACGATGGGGCTCCGGGTAAATTTTTGGGACGTACACTAAAATGGCTTCAAGTCAGAAGGTCATCCGAGGTTACCGACTGCTCAGACCTGTACTGTACGACATCCATACTGTGCATCGGGCAGCTACGGATGCAGCCGCAGAAAGATCCTCAGCTGCGGCACCAGAGACGGACGGACGGACCGAAAAGTCCACCGACCGGCCGAAGATAAAGCCCGTCTCCGGTCCTCGGCGCGTCCACAGAGTTTCACAGAGCAGCGGGGTTCGAAAGGTGACCCGAAAAAGACAAGTGGGCAAAAACGAGCTGGAAACACCAGGTAGAACATAGAGTATTATTTTAATAATGACCATGATCAAATCTAATAACGTGATAGATAGTGACCTTCGTACAATGCATATTCATTTCAGGGGTGAGTTTAAACGTTCGCCTCGTTCATATCTTCTTCTTTTCTCTCTTTTTTAATTTTTTTTTAAGTATTCGTATATTTCCATAAATCATTTCTTATATGATTATATAAATCTGAATTCATCACAGGATAGATTCCCTCTGTTTCATACACAAACACGCACGACAGCAAGCAGGTCCTAAAAAAAATAAATCACGCACAGAAACCATATACTCTTTTTTGTTTCGTTTTTTTTTTTTTTTCTTTTTCTACTTTAAACAGTAAATCAGTAACATTAATTTTCAGGTTACACGTTTTTGAGGCGTTCTCCGTTATTATATGCTCCTACGTTAAAGCTTAGCATTATACTCGGGATGTGGCGGGGTGGGGGGGTGGGGCGGTGAGGGCGGGAGAGAGATAAAAATGTTAAGAAACGCAAACATACCGGACGTGAGGATGAATCTACACGGAGTTGGAAAGCAGTGAATGCTACATTTTTCTCAGACTGGTTGTGAAACGGGAAGAAAGAAAAAAAAATTATAATAAAAAAAATTTATATAAAAAAAAAAAAACAAAATCAAACCGTCTCAAAGCCTAGAAGAGAGGGGGGGTGTAAAAAAAGAAAAATGGTAGCTAGCACTCGGCTCAGAACCGTAACGCGGACGATCGGATTTTTCGCGCTGGCGGATCGCCCTCGTGACGACGTTGACGGGACGTCTGCTTCCCTGATTCTGCTGTTGAGGTACAAGACAGCAATAGTTTCAACGGTTTGGATGTTAATACAGCTTCGAAAAAAGTTAAGGCTCCAAGCATAAAAAACAAAAAAAAACAAAAACAAAAAAAAACACGTGACTCCTGACAGAAAGAGAAGTGTTACATAATTCAAAAATATATATTTCCTTTACAGCAAACATCGTTATTAAATCGACACATTTCCATCGTCCCTCACGTACCACGGGACACCCCCCTGCCCTCCCCCGCCTCATGAAGCCCTATGGCAGGGTGCGCGTCACGATTGTACGGAACCGAAGCGGCCGAGCGACCCGACGGACGTGTGGGCGGAGACGTGGCACTTCATCGGCCCTCGTCCTCCCGCTCGACCGTTTCAGCAGAGCATCCTCACATCCTCAAACACACGCAGGGGCGTCGGTCAGCCGGCACGACGTCACGACGTGACCCTCTTCATGCGTACGCTTCCAACAGCATGGCGCTTTAAAGATGTGGGGCAGAAAAAAAAATAAAAAACAATAAGTGATGTGCTGACAACCGGTGGCCGAAGTCTGTGATGAACAGGACGGAGGTGAGTAGAAACCAAAGGACAAAAAGGACACGAAGACCACGGTGCTGTTCTCCTGTGGGGTGTTTCATGGCTTAGTCCCACACTCCGGGACAGAACCGGGGACCGGCGGAGCCTCGAGAGCTCGAGTCTCAAAAAAATTAAATAAAACAAAAGTTTGTCGTCGTCTCGTGTCCCGTTTTGCTTTAAATTTTATTCTCAGGTGGTCAGTCCTAAAACAACCGCTGATCAAGCTACAGGGACGGGGCTCTGGACTTCTATTGTTTACTTCGATTTTGGCGCTCCTGCAAAAGAGAGATAGAGAGAGAGACATGTGAACATGAGCCAATCACAGAGCAGGAACGAGGCACTGATAACTGAAAAACTTTATCGAGTGCAGTGTGTGACAAGCTAGCGGGTGGGAGGCCAGACCGGGGATTCGCTGGACATGACCAGGGTGGTGGTGTACGCATGACGCGTTATTATAGAGAAACTTCTTTTAACCACTGTTGCCACAGGTGCTTCCGACTTTGTGGAAACAGTTTGGGGAAGGCCCTTTGTCCGTTTCAGCATGACTGCACCCCCAGTGCACACTGCAAAGGTTCTAAGATTATATTAAAGTAAAAGAACATGACCTCGACTCCCATTACAGATCACTGGACTGAACCTGAGAGAGTCACCAGTGTCTGATCTCTTAATAAATATAACAAAGATAAATAATTAATCAGAGAAATAAGCACAAATCCATCTAATCATGCTCCAAAATTTCCCTTTGTGATCGGTGTGTGAGCTTTTGTGAATGTAAAGGACAGAGAATCATACAGAATGCAGGTTTTTAAAATACTTTTGCCAACACAGTGTAATGTGTGACAGCTGACGTTTTTGTTTCTGACCAGCAGGGGGCCTCGTCTCCTCATACGCAGAGCTGTGTACTAGTTTTAGCACCAGCATTTATGCCTTTATTCATTATCTACCGCTTTATCCTCTATTAGGGTCGCGGGGGGAAGGGGGGGGTTCCCCATGCCCATCCAGGGGAGAACGTTTCGGGCGCTGGGCAGATACACCCAGGACAGGGCGCCAATCCATCACTGGGCACACACTCACTCACAAAGACACACTCTATATGGGGCAATTTGGAGAACTCAATTGACTCGATCCATGTGTTTGGACTGTGGGAGGAAACCGGAGAACCCGGAGGAAACCCACGCGCACACGGGGAGGACATGGAAACTCCAACCAGATGGGGATTCAAACCGGAAATCGCAGCAGCATTTAGTCAGAAAAAAATTATTAAATATAAATGTTGAACATTCGGGGCTTAAATTTAGGGAATAACAGTCGATCACAGAGGTTTTGGACATGGGCAGATCTCTCAAACACCTTTTACAAGTTAAATTAACACACACACACACACACACCTCAAAACTGTACCTGATCCAGACGTGATCGGTTCTGGGGTGGAGCAGGTTCGTAGGTCTACAATAAAAAAAAAATCAAATACAGAGTATGCGTTAGACTTTAAATGAAGGACATGACGTCCCATTTTTAATAAACACATCTCAATCACAACAGCAGGAACCTTTTTAAATGTTCGGAGGTATTAGAATCCAACAGCAGCACAGTGCAGCGTGGAACCTGTAAAGCCTGAAGCCTCACATCAATGCCCCGTCATCATTGTTTAATTACCCATCATCCACCACACACACACACACACACACACACACAGCCGCCCACCACGGACCTCCAGCAGATAATCTGTGTGAATTATTTGTAATATTGTGTGGACTATAAAATAAAAGGTTGCTTTAATCCAGTGGTCATGTGCTGTACGTTTGTAATGTGGTGGATGTGATGTGTAGCAACCTCACCCCCCCCCCACACAACCTACTGCTTTAATTAAACAGTATATACTTGCTCCAATCCAGCACACTTAAAAGGTCATTTAATCAAATGAAATGTATAAACTGTTACTCTAAGTTCCCGAATGGCTGGATTGAAGTGCGAGTCCTGACCGCAACCCAAGCTTACACCTTTGGGATAAAACTGGACAGGTCCTCTCCTCCATCATCAGTGTCTGACCTGACGAATGAGCAAAAGCTCCCACAGACCGCAAAATGTTGTGAAAGGTATTCAGTGTAAACCCCGATATAGCAGCAGGGAGAGTAACCTCATCATGTGATGTCATAACGCTGCTGTGGGTGTAAGGTGTGGGTGTCCCAATACATTCCTTTATATATATATATATATATATATATATATATATATATATATATATATATATATATATATATACCCCCCCCCCCCCCCCCCCCCCCCCCCCCCCCCCCCCCCCCCCCCCCCCCCCCCCCCCCCCCCCCCCCCCCCCCCCCCCCCCCCCCCCCCCCCCCCCCCCCACCCCGACGTACGACAGCAGACCGAAATAACCCACTGAAAGTCTGATTGGAGGATATTGAAGCGTTCTCACACCTGTACATGAACAGATTTGTTTGTGTGTGTACACACACATTTATACGTACACCCCACACACACCCACACTCAGGTCACCTTTATTATTTTCTTTCAATGTTATTTTGTAAGGGCGGCAGTGTCT
This sequence comes from Corydoras maculifer, assembly GCA_019802435.1. Lineage (NCBI taxonomy): Eukaryota > Metazoa > Chordata > Actinopteri > Siluriformes > Callichthyidae > Corydoras > Corydoras maculifer. The sequence continues at coordinate 204,296 of JAFMOD010000023.1, forward strand.
TAGCTGTTGGCACGTTCTCCTCTCAGCACTAGGGATTCCCGGTTCGAATCTCAATCTGGGTGGAGTTTCCATGTCCTCCCCGTGTCCGCGTGGGTTTCCTCCGGGTTCTCCGGTTTCCTCCCACAGTCCAAAAACATGGATCAAGTCAATTGAGTTCTCCAAAATTGCCCCATATAGAGTGTGTGTGTCTGTGTGAGTGAGTGTGTGCCCAGCGATAGATTGGCGCCCTGTCCTGGGTGAATCTGCCCAGCGCCCGAAATGTTCTCCCCTGGATGGGCATGGGGAAACCCCCCCACAACCCTAATATATAGGATAAAGCAGGAGATAATGGATGGCCTGTATTTTGTAACTCTGGGGTTGAGATCAACGTGATGGTGAAGGAGGGCCAAAGCAATTAGAACATCAGGAAATGTTAAATTCGATGAGGACTTGGCGGTATGACTGTATGAATTGAGCACCCATTTGCAACACCACCACCACCCCACCGCCATGTCAGTGCCAGTGCAGTACTGAGCATCATCCACCACCCTAATAGCACCTGCTCGGTGGAGGTCCTGATCATCAGAGAACAGAGTAAATGGGACTAACAGTGTTTAAAGAATCTGATGGAGTACAGAATGGAACTGTAAGGACTACAAACCCCATCTGTAAGGTGGTGGATCTGGCGGTATTCTGTGCATCTCTATGCTACACCACGGACAGATAAAAGTGATCACATGGCCGTTACCTTTCTCACCACTTCCTCCTCCTCTTGGCGTTTCTCGTAGTGCGAGAAGTCGTCGAAGATGGACGTGGTGTGCTTGTAGGTGGCGATGATCTTCAGGACCTGCTTCGCCTTCTCCAGCGGCACCTCTTGCGTGTCGCGGGAGTTGGTGACCGGCTTGTTGTCGTTGTTCTCCAGGCGGATGTGGCGCAGCTGGCTGTTGGGCACGTCTTTGACGAAAAGCCAGTCCACGTCGAATTTGCCTTTCCACTTGTCCTGCGCCCAGACACCCGCACTAGTGCCGTAGTCCACGGGCGAGCGCATCTCGGCCACGCCGCAGAAGTGCCCGCTGCCGTTCACGCTGAACAGCAGGTAAACCGGGCCGCGGCCGTTGAGGGACCGGAACGCGCCGTCCAGCCTCTTGTTGCCGTGCTCGGTGCTGCACCAGATAGAGTACTTGATGGACCGGTGGATGTCGTCCTCGGAGTAGCTTTTGATGATGAAGACGCGCCCTTGCTTCAGGTTCCAGTCGAACTCTTTCGGGTTGTAGCTGTGCGACGCGCGCAGCTTCTCCAGCAGCGGGTGCGGGTCGCTGGCACCCATGCTGGAGCCCGGTCCGGAAACACCTCCGCTACCGTTGCCCACTCCGCCCAAGCCGCTGGGACCGCCACCGTCCATGCTGCCCCCTCCTCCGTAGCCAGGGTTCCTATTGCGGGGTGCCACCCACCGCGTCTGCGGGGGCGGGGCAGGCGTGTGGTTCTGATACGGCTGGGGAGGGGCTGGAGGAAGAGGGGCCTGAAGGGCCATGTGTTGGGCGAGAGACTGAGCCGAGGGCATCGGCGGCTGCGCATGAAGGGGAGGGGGCAAGTGGCCGTGAGAGAGAGAAGGCTGCTGTGGTTGCTGTTGGTGGTGCTGCTGCTGGGGCAGCGGCGACGCCACTTTGCTCCCTTTGTTGTCCCACGTCCCTATGTCCATGTTGTGTTTGATGGGCGGCGGTGGCGGCGCGCCCCCCACCATGGCCATCCCCGCTTTGCTTTTGATCTTCAGTTGCTGAGCCTTGGCCGGTTTACTCGCGATGGCCGCCCACGACGCGGGCTTGGGGGGCGGCATACCTACCGGGGTCCCGCCGTTCCCGGTGTTCATGGCCCCGCTGGCGCCGATCACCGAGCCGACCGTTTTGACACCCGAACCGGCCCCCGTGACCACGTCGCCGCCGATCTTCAGTCCCAGCATGCCCTGATCCAGACTGTTCATCCCAGGGGCCTTGTTCAGGGTGTCGCTGTGGAAGCCGGTCTGCCCGTCAGGCACCAGCGTTCCGCCCAGGGAGCTGGGCGGGTAGCTATAGCTGCCCCCATAGGCGGAACTCTGAGTCTGCTGGCCCTGGGAGCCACTTGTGCCCCAGGCCGAGAAGGCGGGGTTTTCGGGGAAAAAGTTAAATCGATGGGGGTAGATGCTGCTTCCCAGACCCCCCGGCTGCCCAAACACAGTGTCGTGCATGAAATGATGGTCCCCATTGCTTAGTGGGGCATAAGGGGCAAGGTAAGGGATGGGAGGGTCACCACCTGTTGACCAGGGAGCCTCACTAAGAGGGTAGGGGAACCCGATGGACGGTGCGTAGTAGCTGGACATGTAGGGGTCAGTAATGGACTGGTAGCTGTTGTTCTGGAAAACAGAAATGATTTGGGTTAAGAGGGATTTTTAAATGAGATAAGAGGTCCAAATACAGAGAAGCATCCTCCACCCCAATAGCACATACCTCTGTGGGGGTCCTGATCACGGGCGAACAGATTAAAGGGGATTCAACATTTGCGTTTATTTAATATAACTCTAGATCTACAGGGTGTCAAAAATCAAGGTGGCCGATTTGTGCATGATTGCTTTTATATTTGGCCCAAATGGGCAGCTACACGGAGATACCAGGGGTCAATAACTTTATTAAGTCATGATTTTTTAGCCATAAGATTATTTAAATTTAAGAACCTTGCTGAATATTAATTCTGAACATCTGATTATCACATTCAGCGATTAAAAAGCACTGCGATAGATCTACATCTTATAGTGATGCACCGTTGAACTGAGTCACCATCATCCATCCATCCATGTGATCACCAAACCTCACACTGCTCGCCGGGGAAAGTCACCGGGGTTCGAATCAGACCGCAGAGAGAAATAAAACTATATATATATATATATTCTCAAAATTATTTTTATATACTGTATATACATATATTTATATATTATATTTATAGTTAAATATTCTATATTTTTAGTGATATATTACATATTCATAGTGGTATACTATATTATATTTCACATAGCGATATGTGTAATTCTCATTTCTTCTTAAAATTTAAATAACAGGGTAATCGGGGTCTGTGACCCATAATTTCGTGTAATTTCATGTAACAATGTGATATTAATGATAATAAAATTTTCTTGAATCTTGAGATTGTGAGCCAGGTCCTGTCTTAACATCGGTGTCTGACCTCAGAAGTGGGCAAACATTTCCACAGACATTCCAAAATCCTGCAGAAAGCCTTGGGTGGAGTGAGGAAAAAGGTCTCCCGATAGTTTTGTCTATATAGAGAGCCATTAATAACCATTCTGAGTGGGGGGGGGGGGTAATAAACCAGGACTGAGGCGAAGCCCAGTGCTCTCACCGGATTGGACTGGCCTGTGAGGTAAGGTTCAAAGTCGTTGTCGTGAACTGTTTCCTTTTGATGAAGAGAGCCATTTTGCACTGAAACAAAAATCAAAGCGAGAACGTTAGTCATATTTGCACCGGCGCAACTCAAAGAAACAGATCCGACATCGGCCGTGCTTTATCGCCCGGGTTCTGTAGATAACACACACACACTATACAGCCATCTCCATCACGGTATCGAGTCCGAACTTCAGGACGATTATTAAACATATAATACGACATTTTCACAAAGGCAGTTGGTGATTTGGTCTTAAACAGCGCCGAACAGTGCAGTTTTCATCCTTAAAAGCAGGCAAGAGGGAGAACATACAAACTCCACACAGAAAGAAACTTAACAAACCAAAATCTGATACTGATCATCTGGAAAGCCCGTCATGAGTTCCGTTTCTCAGCAGGTTCTTTGACTCTTGACTCAGGGATCTGACTAACGACTGAATGGCACGACGAACGAGCCGCCTCCATGAGTCAGGCTGATGTGTAAATGAATTCATCAAACGTCAACGAGAACCTCAACCTCATGTCAGACCGGATCCCAAATCTGATTCATCGGTTGAAACCACAGCCGATCCGATCTGGACTCTGCGATCAGATTTCTGGCGGAACCTGCAGGAGCTTCATTAAGATCACACTCTAAATAAAAAGCAGAACCCAAATTTCTAAGAAGGTTTTCAGCACGGAGAGCGAGCGGACGGAAATTTATATGAATGCATTTATCCAAAAGGGCATTTGTGAGGTTAGAGACTGATGTTGGGTAACCACAGCTGGCCTGGCCGGCCGCCTCTGCTCTAGTTCATCGGAATCATGTTGACTTTGCTTCATGCACCATGACAGTCATGATAATAAAAAGGGCCTTCCCCAAATTGTTCTCACTCAGTTGAAAGTGTGCCGTTGTCTAAATGCACGGTTAGATGTTTAAAACTTTACCACACAACTGCCATCTATAAACAGCTGCGTAGCTAACCTCACATGGACAGGAGGTGGACAACCTTTTATTAAAAGGTCCGGTTGAAGGTCCTGACTGAGGCTTTAAAGGTTCTGCAGGTTCCTGCTAGATGAGGAAAAGGTCCGGCCTTTAACACCGCCACCAAGCCGAAGGCGCAGCATCCACACTTTGGTTCTGCACATTAACTCTGATGCTTATCTAAAGCATTAAGGAGAGCAGAGGTACGTACAAAGCCCTTTGGCCTTTAATGCACTTGCGGTAAATTGTAAATCTCATAAAGTGAATGTCTTATCACCAAGTCCCCTCCCCACCCACCCACCCACCCACCATGATGAAAATCAGCCCACCCCTGAAACGGCACGGAATGTCGGGAATGAGGGTTTGCTTTGTGTCGCTGAAAATGTTCCAACCCCAAAATCCAGCTGGAATGTTCTCCAGCCCTCCGGGACGTCTTTCCTCGACATTTTGGAGCGCACCGCGTGAATTCACATCAATTGAGACTGGAAAACCGGGCTCTCCATCATCATTGTGAACCCGCACCTGACCGTTCGGAGTTGGACGCCGCTTCATCATCTACGGGTTTTAGACAAACTAAGATATCATGGACCAGGCTAGGGGTATTCCCGGTTCAAATTCCGACCTGCATGGAGTTTCCATGTCCTCCCCGTGTCCGAGTGGGTTTCCTTCGGGTTCTCCGGCTTCCTCACACAATCCGAAAACATGGATCAAGGGCAATTGAATGCTATAAATTGCCCCATATAGTGTGTGTGTGTGTGTGTGTGTGTGTGTGTGTGAGTGTGTGCCCAGCGATAGACTTGACACCAGATTGGCCTGTGTGTATCTGCCCAGAGCCAAAAACGTTCTCCCCTGGATAAGCAAGGGAACCCAGAGACCAACCCCACCCACCCCCCTAATAAAGTGGAAGATAATGATGGATCATGGCCCAGGAGGCCCCCAAAAGCCGAATGCACCGAAAAGCATCAACACTTGGCCTGAAGTTCCAGGCAGCAGAGGTACCCACAAAGTTTTTGGCCTTTCGCTCACTTGTGGAAAATGTTCAGCTCACAGAAAGAAAAAGAAATCACGTCATTTCCAGTTTAGAGGTCGGGACACGTCAAAGGTGCACACAACTCCAACTCGCCCTAAAGTCGGTAACTTCAAACTTCAAAGTCAAACTTCCATCCATCCATCATCTTCCTCTTTTATCCTCTACTAGGGTCACGGAAGGGAGTTCCCCTTGCCCATTCAGGGGAGAACGTGTCGGGCCTAGGACAGGGTGCCAATCTATCACTGGGCACACACTCACACACACTTCATATGGGGCAATTTGGAGAACTCAATTGCCCTTGATCCATGTCTTTTGGACCGAGGGAGGAAACCAGAGAACCCCGAGGAAACCCACGCGGACACGGGGAGCACATGGAAACTCAGATTGGGATTCGAACCGGGAAGCCTCAGGGCTGAGAGGAGAACATGCCAAACCACTACACCAACGTGCCTCCCGTCACTCAAACTCAAAGACTGAATTGTGTCTCACCTTTCGCATCTTGTCCTTTGGAAGTCTTCAGGGCGCCGCGGTGTCCGTTGTGAGAGGACCGAGAACAAACAGAAAGTCCATGAGAGAGCACCTTCACCGCGTCCTGCGTCACTACAACACTTTAAAACCACTCTATAAACACGTTATAACGTCTCATAAGACCTCCATCAGCGGACGGGGGGGAAAGCCAGACGCAGCCGATAAAACTTTTATTCCACGTTATTCGTGTGACTTTAGAGCCACACGGGCAAAAATAAAGCGCTGCTTGCACCTCCACCACCTCCACCTCCCAGCGCGCGGCCCCCCGAAGGCTCCCCCCGCCCCACGCCGGAGAACACGCACCGAATCCGGCCGCGTCTCCGAGCCGTGCGCCGCCGCTGCTGCTGCGGCTACATGCTACATGCTACGCGGACGAGCCGCGGCCTTCCTCTCCCCCCCGCTCGGCTAACCGAAGCCTCCCGACCCGCCGCTCCTCCTCCCGCGGCGCGGCCTACCTGAGGGTCAATACTGCTGGTAGACATCATTCATCCGCGGGGCCTCGGGTAGCAGCGCGGCTGTCGGTTTCTGCGTCTGCGGGACGTTCTGCCTCTCTGCGCCGTTAGCTCCCCGCAGCCTCAACCGGAGATGATTTTTTTTTCCTTTCCCCTCTTCGTTCACACTCTGAACGCTTCGGGACTTCCAGCGCTCACGCCGCGCTCAGGCCCGGCTCCGGCTGGTGGGTGGTGTGCGGGTCGGCGGGGTGTACGGGGCACTGTTGCGGGGACTGGCGGCGTCTCGCTCGGCCGTTTTTCTTTTCCCTCTTCGTCCCTCTCGCGGAGCTCCAGCCCTGAGTTATTGTGCGGTCCACTTCACTTCCCCCAGCTCCATCCGGGATCTGCGCACGGCGGAATGACGTCACGCAACGCGGCGCCGCGACGCCGGCCGGCCTCGGCGAATCCGTCCGCGGGTTCGAATCTCAGTCACGTTTCATTAAAAAAATATATATATAAAACATGGTTAAATATGAGGGCGGCCTCCCGGCGCTAGGGGGATTCCCGGTTCGAATCCCAATCGGGGTGGAGTTTGCATGTTCTCCCCCGTGTCCTCGTGGGTTTCCTCCGGGTTCTCCGGTTTCCTACCACAGTCCAAAAAAAAAATGGATCAAGGGCAATTTAATTCTCCAAAATTTCCCCATATAGAGTGTGTGTGAGTGCCAAGTGATAGATTGCCCCCCTGTCCTGGGTGTATCTGCCCAGCGCCTGAAACGTTCTCCCCTGGATGGGCATGGGGAACCCCCCCCCCCCCGCGACCCTAATAGAGGATAAAGCAGAAGATAAAGGATGTATGAATGATTAAATATGAGGGAGGCACGGTGGCCTCTCAGCGCTAGGGATTCCAGTTTTGAATCCCAATCTGGGTGGAGTTTCCATGTCCTCCCTGTGTCCGCATGGGTTTCCTCCGGGTTCTCCGGTTTCCTCCCACAGTCCAAAAAAACATGGATCGAGGTCAATTGAATTCTTCAAATTGCCCCATATAGAGTGTGTTTGTGTGAGTAATTGTGTGCCCAACGACAGATTGGCCCACTGTCCTGAACGCCCAAAACGTTCTCCCCTGGATGGGCATGGGGCACCCCCCAGCGACCCTAGTAGAGGATAAAGTGGAAGATAATGGATGGCTGGATTACATATGAGCACTGGGGCACACGGGGTGTTTATGAGGGTGTGAGACCACGTTTAACCCACAAACAAACTGAAAGTCAGTTTCCATCCACAGAAAGGAAGTGACACCGATTCCAGTATGTTGATGACATGAATGACAGTAATGCTCTCTCTCTCTCTCCCTCACACACACACACACGCACACACACTCCCTAAGCACCTACTTCTTTAGGTACAAATAGTTTCCTCGGTTCCACCTCTTATAAAGATGGACTTTGTAATTCTACAGGTCCATATTGTGGTCCATCTGTTCCTCTACTTCAGCAGCGTCAGACCCAATTGCACCGGGATCCAAACAGTGTGTTCTTTCAGTGTGTCCAACAAATGTTTAATCTGTTTGGCCCGCGACCTTTAGGTCATTTCTTGAACACACTAAAATTAAATGTTTTCTGAACATGAACATAAACAAAAACGGACAGGAATATCATTCCACAATAAAGAAACTTAGATTTTATATATCCTAAAATACTTTGCTCTCTTTACAAATATCTCTTGTTAAAATGATAAAAGTTACAACCCTCAACACGCTGCAAAAAAAACATTAATTCGCGGTCGCGGGAGGGGGAGCACGTTTCGGGCGCTGGGCAGTTACACCCAGGACGGGGCGCCAATCTATCGCTGGGCGCAAAAAAACATGAAAAAATAAAATAAAAATGATGCTTTTTTACAAAAGTAAAAAAATAACAAATCAAGCCATTCGGTTTTCTTTGCTCTTGGGCCATTTTAGCAAAATAAACTTTAAATGTCTTTATATTTTAAATTAGGATTCCTGTTAAAATCATACACATTTAAAATATGAGCATTGTCCAAAAAACATATCGCTGGGCCATTAATAACAAAAATAATAGATTGATGTAAAATGATCATGCAGGCTGGAGAGACAGGATCCACACCGATGCTCTACATACTTTACTACCCTTTACTCTGTTCTCTAAAAATCAGGACCCCCACAGAGCTTTAGATTAGGGTGGTGTGTCATTCTCATCATGGACACCGACATGGTGGTGGTGTACTTTGTGTGCGTTTTTGGTACAAGTGGATTTTTGCACTTTTAATTTTAATTCAACGAAAAATAGAAATGGTGTTAATATATGGGTAAAAATATTAAAAAGTCATGTTTATCATTATGTTTTCGCAATAATATTCATACTGGATCATAACCCAGTTGTTGACAGACGATCAGTGCGCCTCTAATGTGCCGGATGATTACAATCCTCTGATTAGAATAAAACAGCGCCCTCTACTGGAAACTGACTTAAAGCCCAAATCCAACTCCAAACCTGCTGCCCTTCCCCTCATTCTCATGCTGAACGAATTCTTAAATAAATAAAAAAGTACATAATCATCCGAGTTTAAATGACACCGTGTTAACTCACATCCAAAATCAATCAAATCCCAAAAAACAAAATGATTATCAAGACATTAATATGTTTAAAGGTTATTGTTATTTCTAAACAATAAAAATGTTATACTGTAGCAAATGGCATTGACTTGTGTTTAATTACATACATTGAATTTTGCAAAAAAAATGCTGCATATATAAAAAGCACAGAATAAATTATACAAATATATAAATAAATGCCTGACATTCCCAACTGAATTACATTTTAATACCATGAAGCAGAATGGACAGAAGGTGGCGCACTTGACGCTGAATAAATGGAGAATCGAAAAACACGACAAATGGAAGACATAAGCATGTGGTCCAAAGTAAATCACGCATCATAACAACAGTAACTTTACAGAAAATGGCAAAAAAAAAAACAAAATTTAAAAATTAAATAGAAATTGATGTAAAAAGAAACCAATAAACTAATAAACTAAACACTGTGGAAATATCATCTGTTAGTCTTCCTTTAATCCATTACTGGTGGGATTGGTGGAATTTTATTGTGGCAATGATGCTGAGGTGATTAAAACTCCACTTGTAACCGGCAGCACAGCGCACCACCACCACCACCACCACCACATCAATGTCACAGCATTATCCACCACCCTAATAATACCTTATTATCAGGGAACAGAGTAATAGGGAGTAACAGCTGGACTACAAAATGTGATTGTAGAACTACAAAGTCTATCTGTAGGATCCGTGGAGCTGAAGGTCGTTAGTGTAAATGTACTCACAGGTTCAATTCAAGTGAAAGCGGCAAAATACTACATCCCTGAATAAAGTAGAAAAACTACAATTGGTTCACGGTATAGTATTTGAGTAAACATACTTTACTATCTATTAGTTAACACACCTACCTGATTGCCCCACCTTGTAGATGTCAGAAACAATAACCCAGCTATTGCTGCACCGTAGTCCTTCATCAGCGGTCACAGGAAACTGAAACAATGGTGCAGTCTGAGTCTGAATGGTTTCGATCATTTACATGTCAGTTGCTCAGGGGGTAAGGCTGGTGCTGCAGGTCTGCTCGGTCTCCGTCTGAATCTGAAACACAGAGTACTCCACTGTCATTAGAACCACAGTAAACATGTCAACACAGGACTCTTCATTTGATTTCGCTTTAAAATCTGCTTCGTATTTCACATTAAAACTAAGACACACCAACATTTTAATGCACCCATAATAATCATCAAGGAATAAACAAAGAGCTCAAGGAAATCAGTAAAAGAGTATTTGAGTTTCCTAAATGTTATGCAATGTTTGAAATTTAATGCCCCCTATTTTTCCCCAGCCATTAAAAAAAAAAAATTTAAAGGTGTGAAGCTTGAGGTTCTTCTTCTGTTTGTGAGGCTTCAAATCATCAGAGTTGTAGTGAACCAGGTTAGGTTTGTCAGTGTTGCTTTATAGGCCATACAGCACGGATCTGCTCCGTTTGGATTCCCATCTTTTGAGGCTGTTAAAAATGTTCTGCACAGAACACCCTTTATACAAGATAAAAGTGAAATGCATGCAACCAGAACATGCGAACATAAACAGAACAAGAGCTGGTACCGGAATGCACTGGTGTCCATCCTGTTTAAGTAATTTTGAGCATTCAATTGACCTAAAATCCATGATTTTGGACTGTGGGAGGACCCGGAGGACACCCAACAGGGAGAACATAGAAACTCTATTTTATATATATAATGGATTTTTTTTATATATATATAAAACGCGTGCCCAGCGATGGATTGGCGCCCTGTCCTGGGTCTATAGCGCCCGAGACGTTCTCCCCTGGATGGGCATGGGGAACCCCACCGCGACCCTAATAGAGGATAAGCGGAAGATAATGATGAATGAATATAAAACGCGGCACGGTGGCTTAGTGGTTTGGCATGTTCTCCTCTCAGCACTAGGGATTCCCGGTACGAATCCCCATCTGGGTGGAGTTTCCATGTTCTCCCCGTATCCGCGTGGGTTTCCTCTGGGTTCTCCGGTTTCCTCCCACAGTCCAAAAAGATGGATCAAGTCAATTGAGTTCTCCAAATTGCCCCATATAGAGCGTGTCTGTGTGAGTGAGTGTGTGCCCAGCGATAGATTGGCGCCCTGTCCTGGGTGTATCTGCCGAGCGCCCGAAGTATTGTCCCCTGGATGGGCATGGGTACCCCCCCCAACCCTAATATAGGATAAAGCGGAAGATAATGGATGGATATATAAATATATATATTCTGAGAAAAACATGTGGGGCATTACACCTTAAATAAACCTAATATATAATATATACAAATAAGGCTGTAATATTTTGAAAAGAACAACGGGGACAATTAAAGCACATTTATACCCCATAAAGCCACAAGCTGTTTACACAAAGTTGGATGCAAACATGTTCCCAAAGGTGCTCGATCTTATACACCCCTGGTATACTGAATAGAACACCTGCATTTAATAATTATGCAGCCTGTCCTAATACTCTCTTTTATAAAGTGTCTGTGCGTCTCTTCCTCTGGAGAAGGAAAGGTTCTGTTTTTTTTTATCAGACAGTCTTCTTTGTGTGACTCTTTTTTCATGATTTATCAGGTTCCTCACCTTGCTGACCGGTCAGATGATCGCCATGCTGATCTCACTGCACCCTCTGTGTCATTACATGCCCTACAGGATGCCCCAGCACGGGGCAGGTTCTACCTCCCGTGAACAGAAGTGAGTCAGCAAAGGCGTGATCACAGCGGGATGCAGCAGGGAGCCGATTCTCGGACTGACCCGCAGATGACGCCACCTGCAGGCGGAGTGTTTGTGGAGCCAAATGAACTCGGTTCATAGGAAAATTTCTGCAAATGCAATATTGAGGGAAGAGGGTCGCCCCGTGGGAACGAGCACCGTTCTCAGAAACGCTTCCAAACCCCCCACCACCACCACCATCACCATCCATCCTCCCTCCCTCCATCCTCCCCGTCCACCAGGTGGCGCGCGCACCGGCACGCAGGCGGCTGGCTGTCACACGCACAACCAGCGGACGGAAAGAGAGAGAGAGAGAGAGCGCGCTGGAGATCGGCGTCCACGGAGTGAGCCGCGCACACGACGCAGTGCCGAGGGGGGGTGTTTTTTTCCGTTTCAAGGAACGCCGCCGAACCCGGGAGCGCGGGGGATGACGGGAGCGCGGCCGACTCACCGCGACAGCGCGCGCCGCCGAGCACCGAGCCGCGCGACGCTGTAGTTTCAATCCGCAGGACCAAGAGGCGAAGAGGCGGCGAGATCAAAAGAGAGACGGCGGCGGCGGCGGCGGACCCCCCCACCCCCAACCCCCCCACGCCGGATCCCCTAATCTGAGTAAGTGTGCTCCGAGATTACTTAATCTGGCTCCGGCTAATGAGATCACGTTGCCTCCTCATCCTCATTATAATTATTATAATAATAATAATAATAATAATAATTATTATTATTAATTAGTATGATAATAACTGCCCGCACGTCGGTTGCGGCTGTAAATCAGAAGCGCGTCGGCGGCCGCCGTTACGCACTAATCCGCGGGTTCGGTGCTCGGGCGGCAGGTGGAGGCGGATGCGCACGTGCGCAATCGTTCGGCCGCCAATTACGCACCTCCGCCGGGGCGACCTCTGATGAGCGCGCGAACAAGGCGGAGACGCGTTGCGTCAGGGCAGGACGCCTCATCAGAGCCGCCGCTCGTAACCTCTCTGTGGCGGCGGCGGCGGGGGGGACGAGGTGGGGTGAGGGGGGGGGGCTGTTTCGTGGCGGCGCGCGCGGTCGTCCGCACCTGCGTGGATGGAGGTTCGGGCTTCAGGCGGTGAGAGCTGGATGGAGGATGACGAATGTTCATGCAATCGTTTCGTGCTCGTGTGAAATCCGCGGCTCCACCTGGGGTTCGGACCTGATGTCTGGCTGCGTAAAGATGCGCCACGGCACCCACGGTACCCACGGTACCGTCCCCAAGCCCCTGCTGAGGGATGCGGGGTCAGAGGTAAGGCGCAGGATGGGGAGGTGCGCAGCGCAGCGTCGTGTTGTTTTTATTTTAGATTTTTTTTGTTGTCGCTCCAAAGCAGAGGACCGAGCTGCGACCTGCATCACACAGAGGAACGCGCAGCTTCATTATTATTCACACCGTGTCCTGCCGACGGCTTTTACGGGACAATGGACTTGCAAAAATATGGGTTTGTGGTCATCGTGGACGGGGTTGAAGGTTTACCAACTCATTTCCCTCTCCGCTGGTACAGCAGGTGCAGAATGCCATTCCCTTTTAGAACCTGTGGGTACTCTGGGTTTAATCCACCCCAAATGCCCCTTCTGATTTTGGAACCCTGAACATTACCACAGCGGCTCCACATGTTTATTAATGAGCCTGCACACTGAAGGACTGGGCGGCAGGTCCCAAGTAGCACCATGAACTAACCTTGGAACAGAAAACATGGCTGGTCATTGATCATCCCCTGCTGGTGGCACAGTGATGCAGTACGTAGTGACTCCTGCCGCATGTCCTCCCTGTGCCTGTGATGTTCGTAAGCGTTTATGTCAGAGGAATGGCTCAGGAGTGCCGTGTCTGGTCGTTAAGCCCTTAAATTAACGAAACATCCTCTTATATGTAACGACTTTAAAGCATTAAAGCCGAATGCTCGGTCATATCGGCTTCCTGCGGATTGGTGGCGACCGGATGGAATGGATTTTTCCAACCATCAGCAAAGTAAATAGCAGGAGAAGAGAGTCGAGAAACTGATGGGTGTTTACCTGAAGCTCACGCAGAGTGCAGCCGGAGCCGTCAGCGCCCGGCTGATGATGATGAAAGGGTTTAATAATAACACATAAAAGGTTTATTTCCAACCTGAAACCAATAAAATGATACAGATCAATCAAAATCAGTCTTTTGTTCAACCCTCCATGTGGATTCATCGGAGGGGCGGCACGGCGGCTTAGTGGTTTAGCATGTTCTCCTCTCAGCACTAGGGATTCCCGCTTTGAATTCTTATCTGGGTGGAGTTTCCATGTACTCCCCGTGTTCGCGTGGGTTTCCTCCGGGTTCTCCGGTTTCCTCCCACAGTCCAAAAACATGGATCAAGTCAATTGAGCTCTCCAAATTGCCCCATATAGAGTGTGTCTGTCTGTGTGAGTGAGTGTGTGCCCAGCGATAGATTGGCGCCCTGTCCTGGGTGTATCTGCCCCGCGCCCGAAACTTTCTCCCCTGGATGGGCATGGGCATGGGCATGGGGAACCCCCCCCCCCAAAAGCGGAAGAGCAGAGAACAGCCCCAGAACGCTGCGCTGCATGGAAAACACACTATATGGACTAAAGCATCGGGACACATACAGAACCTCCTGCAGCATCACGCTGCTGGTTTTTTTTGTAGTCTGACCGTGGACCCTTTTGCTTTTTCATCCAGAAGAGCATTGGTGAGGTCAGACACTGATGTTAGATGAGAGGACCTGTGTTGGAAGGGGATGAGGTCTGAGGTCCTCTCACCCAACATCAGTATCTGACCTCACCAATGCTCAAAAGCTCCTACATCCATCCATCCATCCATTATCTTCTGCTTAATCCTCTACTAGGGTAATGGGGGGAGTTCCCCATGCCCATCCAGCATTGGGCAGATACACCCAGGACAGGGCGCCAATCTATCACTATGCACACACGCACTCACACTCACAGCGGCAAACACTATATGGGACAATTTAGATCCTTCAATTTACCTTGAATCCGTATTTTTTGGTCTGTGGGAGGAAACCGGAGAACCCGGAGGAAACCCACGCGGACACGGGGAGGACATGGAAACTCCACCCAGATGGGGATTCGAACCGGGAATCCCCAGCGCTGAGAGGAGAACATGCTAAACCACTACGCCGCCGTGCCGCCCTGAAAATTATATATATATACACATCTATATAAAGGTGTAATGTGTGCAGGTGTCACATGTCACACTCACCTCACGTGTCATAACGTAAAATGTGACATCACATCCCTCTACCCCCTCTCCGAGCCCCCCCCACGCGTTGGATGGAGATGAGATGAAATGGAAGCGTATGTGATTTCCGATGTGTTGCTCTGGTGTGTGATAAACAGAGCGGCGTCTGCGCCGTGGCCTTTTAGCGCAGCCGAGCAGCTTTTCCACCATCTGCTCCTTCAACGCTCCGAACTCATCAGGCTCGAATTCATTACGCCATTCCTGCTCTTTTTCCCACCGACGCTCCGAGACACTACAATTACAGTCAGGCGGCTCTCGAGCTGCGCCGACCCGACTGTCACCCGCAAGTGGAGGGGGCTCCGCCACGTGAGCGACGCTTAAATTACACATGTGGGCGCAGCCGAGCATGTGCACATCATCTTCAGGGCGCAAGGCGAAATCGGAACACCGTTAGGAGGAAGCCTTACTGTAGTCCCTGTACCTGATCATCAGAGAACATACCAAAGTGGACTGACTAATCATCTAGACAAGCAGATGGATGAGAGTAATTAATTTATTCATTATCCTTCACTTAATCCTCTACTAAGGTTTTTTTTTTTGGGGGGGGGGGGTCCCATGTTCCATCCAGGGGAAAACGTTGGGCAGATACACCCAGGACAGGGCGCCGGTCTATCGCTCGGCGCACACATACTATATATAGGGGCAATTTACAACATGCAAACTCCACCCAAATCGGGATTCGAACCTGATCTCCCAGTGCCGCACCATAATGTAATAACATATATATATATATAAATATTTAGGTGGCTGATGAGTGTTGGTGATTAAACATTATTTATTTCGTTCCGTAAGACAATATAATATTCTTTAAACGAGCTCCGTCTGGATCATAAAACTTAAACTTTGCGTAAATTGTGGTTCGGATCGTTGTGATTAACGAGTCGTCTGTTTTATTGGGTCTGAGAGGGTAACGACGCGCAAACTGATAATAATGAACACCAATTAACTGATTGTTATTATGAAGAGTGCGTCTGAACGTCGGATCGTTCCAGAACGAGAGCCGAACGTTGTTTCGTATCAACTGTGAATCAAAATAACGGCAGCGCGTTCGGACGATCTTCAGCTCGTACGTTACGACTCGTCATCGTCATCGTCATCGCGTCCCGCCGGCCCGTGATTGGTCTGTGGTTCGAGGACACGGGTGTTTAATCCTGCGGAACCCTCCGGACCCGTGACCTCGCCCTCCGAAGCACTCGGGTGGTTCTCCAGCCGTCAGTGCGGTTGATACGGAGCGTTTGGGATGATGAGAGTGAATCCACTCGGCATCGTTAGAGCCTAACGAGCATCCTGCTCCCTACATTTGTTCCCGTTCAGGTTTTGTCGAACGTTCCACTCGGTCACGGGGAACGCGAGCCTGTTTCATGGAATCGGATATTTATTTAATGCCTCTTCAGACGCGGCGCGACTCTGGAACAGGTTCAGCGAATGTGAAGGAAAGAGAGAGAGCGAGGGCGAGCGAGGGCGAGGGAGGCCAGCGGGAAGAAGAGTCATGGGGCTCGGGGGGGGGAAAGAGCCAGGTTTCTTTCTTACTTTTTTTTTTTTTAGTTACAAAAACCTGATGTCCATGTTTTTCGAGGTCATAATAGGAAAATACACAGATATAGGGAGAACATACAAAGTCTCACAGGCCTTACCTTGTACTTGATGCACAGGGGTGCGACAGAGGTTCGTCTTGATGTAAGGCATTCGATGACTAAGCAGGACAGACACATTCCTACAGGAGCTTCTGTCCAGCATCAGGCCCGATGGTAACCTGGAGACGGGCAAAAGTATGAAGACACCTACAGCTTTCATTACGTCCCATTTTGAAGTTGGAACACGTTCTACATACGTTCCCATTCCTCCCTCCTCCAGCTCTTTGAGAGTCATGGGGCTCGGGGGGGAAATGTGCCAGGTTTTTTTTTTCCCTCTCTTCTTGAAGTCTAGGCTTTCACGGTAATTAAAACATGCCGATCCCCCGTCCCTCTCATTCTCCCACCGTGTCTCTGTGCACAGGGCGGTAATTGGTATTCGGGATAGAGGCTCATGTCTGACCGGCTGATGAGGCTCCATCGCCGTTACGCGATCAGATTTCGGCCGTGCGCATTAGTGGGAAAGGAAGTGATTATTCATGTGCTTCTGACCTTGTTTACTCCGGCTGCGATGTTGCTGATGCGCCTGCGAGGGCCTGCAGACGGCTTTAAAGCAGCTCGGCTCGCGTTCCCCTCGGAATCTGCAGCTCATGAGCGCTTCCTTTGAAGTGAACGATGTTTAACTGGAAGACGGGACGGAGGAGACGTCCGCTGACGTATCGGGAATTGGACGGCGGGGCCAGAGTGCTCTCTCTCTCGCTCTCTCTCACTCTCTCTCTCTCTCGCTCGCTCGCTCAGCTCCATTTCATCAGAAGGATGTCAGTTCACCTGCAATCGAATTCAGAAGTCAAAAAACAATAGCGTTTATTTTCCAGCCAACACTTTCTCACCGGACGTCCATGTTTTTCGAAGTCGTAAGAGGAAAATACACAGATATAGGGAGAACATACAAAATCTCACAGGCCGTAACTTGTATTTGATGCACAGGGGTCCGACAGAGGTTCTTCTTGATGTAAGGCATTCGATGACTAAGCAGGACAGACACGTTCCTACAGGAGCTTCTGTCCAGCATCAGGCCCGATGGTAACCTAGAGACGGGCAAAAGTATGAGGACACCTACAGCTTTTATTACATCGTTCTACAGATGACATCCCATTCCTCCCTCCTGCAGCTCTGTGAGCTTCTAGGCCCTGCAAAGGCTTTCCATTTGGCTGTAGGGTGGGGGTCAAGGTCAGTGCTTTGTCTGGACCGGGCAGGTTCTTCTCTTGAAGCTGTATGGATACGCCCCAGGTGTAAATAGTTGGGTGTGTGTCTGTGTTACTGCCCCTGTGATGGAGTGATAGCCCAATGCCCAGGGTGAACTGTCCATTGGGCTCTGAGACATTATGCAGCACCCCGAATGTCCCAGATCAGGATTAGTGGATTAATGAAACGCTTCATCATTCAGACGGCATCCATTGTTTAAAATCTTCAAACGAGCCTGAGACTGACGGTGGACACTGGTCATGCTCGTGGAGGTCAGTTGATGTGAGTGTGCAGGGTCTCGCAGTTCGGATTCGTGTCGGGCTCGGAAAACTGATGGAGGTAAAACTGAAGTCACTTCCGCCTCCATCTGCCCCGACTAATGGAGCCGAGCAGCGCCAACGGAGCTGCCATGTGGACCTGCTACACATTCTGCCCCTGCTTATGAATTAAAAACATCCATCCATCCATTATCCTCCGCTTTATCCTCTATTAGGGTCGCGGGGGGGGGGGGTTCCCCATGCCCATCCAGGGGAGAACGTTTCGGGCACTGGGCAGATACACCCAGGACAGGGGGGAAATCTATTACTAGGCACACGCTCACTCTATATGGGGCAATTTGGAGAACTCAATTGACTTGATCCATGTTTTTGGACGGGGGGAGGAAACCGGAGAACCCGGAGGAAACCCACGCAGACATGGGGAGAACATGGAAACTCCACCCAGATGGGGATTCGAACCGGGCTAACCACTAAGCCGCCTGAATTAAAAAACACAAATACAAAAATATAAATGAAAGTTCATATTTATACGCACCGCAAAAAAAACTCTATATAAAAAAAATACAAAAAATAAACACAAAGCAAGAAAATAGAAATCTTCATTCTGTAGAGTGAGGAAATTCATCTAACTGATAAATCCAAATCAAAAACAAGATTTGTTTCATTTTTTTAAAAGGTTTTCAGATTTTTTTTTACTACAAATAAAGTATTTTGTTTATTTCAGACTTGAGTAGCGCCTCAAGCATGACGTACAGATCCAAACCTAACGGGACTTAATCATTTCATTTCGGTGGAATTTTATTCCAAGTAAAAGAATATAACTAACCAATGCAGAGTTGAGAAACAACCACCTCAACAACCTCACCCCCCCCCCCCCCCCCCCCCCCCCCCCCCCCCCCCCCCCCCCCCCCCCCCCCCCCCCCCCCCCCCCCCCCCCCCCCCCCCCCCCCCCCCCCCCCCCCCCGGATTCTAAAGTCACGCAGAATTAAGTAAGAGGTCTATTTTCGGCTAATTAGCTGTTGTGCAGTCCCTTCTGTCATTGTTCGGACCCCGGAAAAAAAAAAAAAAAACACACGAGACCCAGGTCGGAGGATGCTGAAGCTTTTCCTTGGAAAATTGACATCCACTTTGTCCTAGAGCTCAGTGATAATAGACGAGAGAAATGAGATGTGCACCCTGCCCTGCTGAGCCAGCCGCTCGGAGAGATAAGCAGCTGTCCTGATCCACTACGCCCGCGCCTCCAAAGAGCCCGCCGTTCCCCGAGGTGCTCCACCATAAGCCGGCAATTAACGACGAGCGCAGAGGGTTGGGCCACAAAAGAGAGAGATGCTCTGTGAGACTAAAGTCTTCAGATTTCAGTTGGGCTGAGCCGCTCAGTTGTCGTCAAAGGTGTTTAAAGGATATTTAGATTCGTACACAGTTCTCATCGTTTAGTAAAGCGATATGGTACGAGAGGGCGTGGCATTATTCTGAATAAAGTGGAGTACAGTTACACTGCTTTCCCGTGATTTATTCACAATAATACTCCGTCTTATCGCTTTTATAAAACGCTTACAAAGACACTATAATAAAAAATTAATAATCTTCCACGACGTAATCGAGGCCGGTCTTTAAAGTGAACGCTGATGGCTGAGTAACAGGATTTCTCTACCAATCAAAACACTGGCATCTAGCGGCCAAATCACAGAACAGTTTATAAATACAGCGTAACAGGTTTGGGGCTGATCGTGTTTTTATTAATCTGTATTTTATGATCTAGGATAATGTATTGTTTATCACACATTGATACGAATGTGACGCGTTCAGAGGGGTGTGGTATTGTTAATGATGTCACAGCTGGACAGAGGGCTCAGCCAATCAGATTTAGAGTGCAGAACTACCTCTTTTATAATCACAGTTTCTGTCCTGAATCTGAGGCGGAACTAACAATATAAAGATATGGGTTGTTGGCGCTGTAGCTGTTTAGAACTGGAGGAACGGTTCTGTAGATCCTTAAACTGCTGGGACAAAAAGCATGGGGTTGTTTTTTTGACACTACAGGAACTGAGAACTGTCATAGTTCTTAGAAGGCTGGTGTGTAGCTGAGTGTTTCTCAGTACTGCAGTGACGCTGATGTGGTGGTGGTGGAGGTGGAGGTGGTAGTGGAGGTGTAGGTGGTGGTGGCGTGTTAGTCAGTAGCTCATCTGTTGCTGCACATTTCGTGGCGTTACGTCGTGGTTCGGTGCCTCAACCTCAGTCGCCGTGCCAGTTCTCACTCCCTATCCGTCACCACTCACACATTCAGTGTTAAAAATATAACTTAGAAATCAGGTCAGAGACAGACGCACTCATCGGAAACCGGTGAAGAACAAACCAAATCTCCTTTGCAGCCGACAGTTTCAGTGACTCGGTTTTCCGCCGGTTGATCCCGATGACTGAAACGCGATGACCGTTCGCGCAGCGGGCCCTCGTCCTGCCGAATCCGAGCGGCGTCGGCACGCGAACCCAGCGACGAGCGACACACCTACGCTCCGCCGACTCTCCGGCGTACGGAACGTCGTGCCGCATTCTGTACTCTCAGCGTCGCCGCGGCTCATCGTCGGGATTCCGGCGCCTACGGGAGTCCAATGAGCCGTTCACGATAACGAGTCATTATGATCTCATTTATGAGACAGTGGGAGAGAGAGAGAGAGAGACTCGTACTGAAGGCAAGACAAACCCCCACACAAACCTCTCACATCCTGCTGAGAGACAGGATCCTGCAGAAGGAAACAGGAGTTTATGATGGGGGGGGGGGAGTGGGCAACACTACGGTGGATTCATGTCGTGGGTTTAGTTAGTTAATAGAATGTTAATGGTCTAAATCTGAGGTTCTCAACGGGTCTCGGTGCGGAACCCACACGCTCTCATGGTCATTAAGCGGCAACCCAGGTTTATACGACAAACCAAACTCAGAAAAACACATTTAAACATACTGTACATAAACGTGCAAGGAGCAATTTCCACATCTCACACACTCATCATCGCACCTCTGCACGTCATCACAAATTTAAAGAGAACCGTAACCGGCAAACGTATGGTGGTTACCATGGCAACGAGAATGCTGCGTGTGTCTGACGTGTGCCTCTCCGTGTTCTTTTTAAGATAAAATATCATCAAATAGCGAAAAGACAAAATCAGATGAGCACGATTTTTTTTTTATTTAAAAAAAGACGTATTTATGTTTTACAAGGTCCATGACCTGTCCAGAACGTGTCCGCAATGTGTCTGCGCCCCGCTTTAGGGTCACGTCATCAGCACAGGACGCAGAACCCCGGTTTTGTCGGCTTTTCCCGATCCGATTCTCGGATTGGAACTGAAGCGGTTTTAGCTACAGGCAGCTTCAGAGTCAATTCTGAGGAATCTGTCACCATGAAAAGATCAAAACTCGCCCCCTGAGCAGAGGTGAGAGAGAATAAGACTGTCAGCCGCCGGGCGGAGTGACAGACAGCGGGGCGAGGGGGACGATCCGTCAGAGACGGAGACAGATAGAACCTCCGTTATTCAATCACAGAGAGAGAGAGAAAGAGACAAATAGATCCTCCGTTATTCAATCGCACAGAGAGAGAGAGAACAGAGAGAGAAAAAAAGGAGAGATAGAACCTCCGTTATTCATTGACAGAGAGAAAGAGAGAGAGAGAACAGAAAGAGAAAGAGAGAGACAGCTAGAACACCCTTTTCCATCACACCGTTATTCAATCACAGAAAGAGAGAGAACTAGAGAAAGAGACAGATAGAACCTCTGTTATTCAATCACACAGAGAGAGAGAGACAGAGAGAGAGACAGAGAGAGAGACAGAGAGAGAAAGAGACAGACCGAGAGAGAGACAGAGAGAGAGACAGAGAGAGAGACAGACCGAGAGACAGACCGAGAGAGACAGAGAGAGAGAGAAAGAGACAGAGAGAGAGACAGAGAGACAAAGAGAGAGACAGAGAGAGAAAGAGACAGAGAGACAGACAGAGAGAGAGACAGAACCTCCGTTATTCAATCACACAGAGAAAGAGAGAGTAAGAATGAAAGAGAGAACAGAGAGCCATCAAATACAGTAGGTACTAAATTGGAAGAGTACACATTATAATTTATTTAGTGTGAGAGACAGAAAGACGGACAGAAAAAAGAGAATGTAGATGAGAAAACGAGAAATAGTTCAGAAAATCAAGCAGAAAAAGAAACAAAAAAGAAAAGAACTAGAAGCCAAGAAATGAGGAAAAGATAACGAAGCATCCACGTGCAACTGCGAGAGCTGACCTGCGAGAGCTGACCTGCGAGAGCTGACCTGCGAGAGCTGACCCCCACTCCAGATTGTAATAAAAGCTTTTTGTGTCTCAGGTCTTCGGCGAGTGAACAGGGTTCGAGGGAGAGCGAGTCCGCAGCAGTGGGAGGGCGCGAGAGTGCGAAAGAGCAGGCGAAAGAGTGAGCGCGAGCGCGAGCACTCTCACATGGCCTCGATGCAGGACGGAGTGAACTTCTCTGCTCCCCCCTACGGCAAAGTCTTGCTGCTCGGGGCCATCGCCGCCGCGTCGGCCTTCGTCGTCACCATCCTCATCGTCGTGCTGTGTGTGGGCTGCCACAGGTGAGTGCGCCGCCACGCCCCCGCTCGCGCCTTCGTTCATCCATCCCTTCATTTTGGCCAAGGTGCTGGAGCCTACCCCAGCACTGGCAGTCCATTCTGGGGACGTCCTGTTGCACCTCCATTATTCGATTTTCATGACAAGATTGAGCACCCAGGGAGAACATACAAACTCCACACAATGACTGCTCTGACATTTGAGATGGGGTGAGTCGGCTTTTTCTCAGTCTACATTCCAATTCATGCTATTCGCTCATCATCAGCCGGTGGTCACTGGGCAAAAATGTCCGTATATGGATCCGGCGCTCAAGGAGCCAATCACTGGAGTCCAGGGACCGGCATTGTTTTTGGTTGCCATCACCATCAGAGTTAATTATTTATTTAATTAATTAATTCTGCGGTAATGACCGGGTCTGAATGAGAAGCGCCAGGATGAAGGACGCCGAGCTGGACGAGTGCGCATTGTGTTCCGCGAGCGCACAACGCGAGTACAAACGGACCATCCGCTCCAGATTCATCCACCACCTTCATGCTTCATTACTGATAATCACGCACGCCGGCCAATCAGAGCGCCCGCTGATCAGTCTGCCTTCTGTGTTCCGCAGGAAGGGAAAGAGTCACAATGGTCCCGGTGAAGAGAGAAAGCACAGACTCATGGACATGGTGACCGTCTCTTTGTTTGTGTTGCCGTAACGGTTCCACACCGCAGGGCGTGTTTATGTAGCAGGTTCACGAGGACAAGTGGAGAAAGGGTCCACATGTCGTCGTGAGGTTTTAAACTAAAAATCCCTTTTAGAATTTCCATTTGAAAAAAACGATGTTTCAATGGGGTTGTCACGGCGGCGTAGTGGTTGACATGTTCTCCTCTCAACCCTAGGGACACCCTAGGGTTCGAATACCGATCTGGGTGGAGTTTCCATGTTCAACTAATGCTCTAAATTGGCCCTATATACTGCGTTTGTTGCGTGTGCCCTGTCTTGGGTGTACGCCACCGTGTTCCTGCTTCAGGAGGTCAGTTTAACATCATCATCCAGCCTACATTTTTTTGGAAAGTATGGGGATGCTGATGTTGGACGAGACGACCTCCATCTTTAGAGTCGCCCTTCTAATTCATTCCAAAGTTGTTGGCCAAGGTCAAAGGTGCCAGTCGTAGGCTCGTGGTTAAGGAAGCAGCCTTGCGACCTGAAGGTCCCTGGTTTGATTCCTAGTCCCACCAAGTACTACGGTACACCGGTGTCTGAAGTGCCCTTGAGAAAGGCACCTAACCCCCAAAATTTGTACGCAAAGTGGGCACAATACATCACCAACAAGAGCTAAAGACCAATTAAAGACCAAGCGCTCTAAAAGGACCAATCATTGGGCACAGCGGACAACAAAATAGGGCCTTCCCCAAACTGTTGCCTCCAAGCTGGAGGGGTACCAAGCTCCAAAATCCACACATCCTGATTCTGATGTGGCTCTGAGATGATTGATAGGTGTGTCCCGATACTTTTGCCCACATTGTCGTTGGCATCGATGGGTTCTCGTTCGGCGCGCCCTCAGCATCACGCCTCTGCATGGACGGTTTCCTCGCTCTTCATATGAATAACCCTCTGGACGCGTTTGACAGCAGGGCTCTGATCCCCGGAACGCGTTTGAAGGCCTGAATGTGAACGTTTTGAATACGTCAGAAGTTCGTCTATTACATTTGCCTTCCAAATGAAGGCAGCACCTGTGCAAATGAGCGTGCAAATGAGTCCAGTTCTAGAGCCGGGATGCTGAATCAGCGGAACGGCACTGTGTTTAAACTCACACGCTCACACACACACACTCACACCGAATCAGTGCCGAATACGATTCCCACGGATTCCATGAATAAACGAAAGAGAATGGCGGCTCAGGAAGGGGACGGCGTTCACGATGCTGTCGCAACCTTTTGGTACCGTGGTCCCCAAACCCATCAGCACCAGGTTAGAACCGCGAACTCCCCCTTTAAACAGCCTCCGGTTCCATGTTTGTGACCGACACCACGCTGCGGACGCGTCCAACCGTGTGTCGGGACACCGGCGCTGACCTTCTTCTCGGGAATTTTACGGTAAACTGTTTGCTGTGTTGTGTTTTGTGATGTTTTTTGGCACCGTGTTGATTTTTGCTGTCTGTATTTTTAGAGTATATTGCGGCAGAGCAAGCTGCGCTCCATCAGTAAGTCAGACACCAAGCTTCATGAGATGAACAGACTCAACTGCAATGGCAAAAGTATGTACATCTGCTTCTCGCACCGCTTGCTAGTCTTACCGAGGTCGCCACGCTGCCTCGAATGCGGCATGCAGGATGCTTTACCTATTTCTTTTTTAAAAATAACACCCTTTTCCTTGTCCTTCCGTAGTCGAGCCACCAGTAGGTGTCGTAATGCGCTCTGTCAGGGATGGCGCCGTATGTGCCACCTTTGCCTCTGCAGTTTAGCCGACCCTGTGCCATGTGCGTTCGCAATACCGCGTGCTGCCCGCGCCACGGGATTCAGACCGCTCTCCTTAAATCTTCAGAATCGTCCAAGAAGAACCGACCGGCCAGCATGGATCTGCTGCTGCTGCCCAGCCGCCGCTCCAACTCGGACCTGCGGAGCACCCAGGGCCGCCAGGTCGCCCAGATGACCTCGGGCGAAGACCGCGAGCACACGTACGCGGAGGTGGGACGTCGGCCGTCGCCCACGCGCTGTCCCGAGGCGACGCTCAGGGGGCGGGCCGGAGAGACCGACACACCGGCGCCCCCCGCGGTACCCGCCAACACCCCGGCCCCGCCCGACCCGGACGGCGACAGCCTGGACGGTGGCATCCCCGAGCCCGAGACGCTGCCTCAGGTGATGAACCCACCACCTCAGGCGCCGGAGGCGGCGGAGTACGCCTGCGTCAGGAAAGTCCGCAAAGTGGACAAGGCCGCCCAGAAGAGGGACAATGGCACGGAGACGGAGGAGGGACTCGGTCAGGCGCAGCGGCACAATAGCGGAGAGATACGGCACGCCCCACCCAGCCACCCGGCGCCACCCCCTCCGCACCCGCACAGCCAGAAATTGCCTCGCAAGAACGTGGAGGCCTTCAACCTGCCCTTCTTTCCAAAGGTAGGAACCGTCGACGTGCTTACAGTTTGTGAACCATCGTTGGTCTGAATCGTTTAGCTTGACCCTTGGATGGTACCACGTGGCAGGACGGTCACATGACCTGACCAGACGGGGACGCGGCAGTTAACGCCGACTCTGATGACATTATTTTAATGAAATAAAACCCCAATCAGTTTCAGGTTCCCTACTGAAGCCTCCGGAACCCTCCGCCATCCCAATGACGCAATACCCAGAAACCACCTCTCGCGTCTGTACACCCCCCCCCCCCTCACGTCTGTACACCCCCATCAATCGCATCTAATAGAATTTCGGCGCACACAAAGGAAATATTGCTCGTGAAGTGCCTTCAGCGTCGCGAAGGTTTAAATTTAGTAGGTCACGTCTGAGGAGTCGCTTTTTTAAAAGACGTTTAAGGGGAACCTGCTGTTCGGGTGTTACGGAACATTTCAGTGGTGCCTCCGAACCCAAAGTCCAGGAAGCTGGAACGCTTAAATCGGAAGCCTAAACCTTTAAAGCTATTTGCTGAAACTGCAGAACAGAAAGCTATTAAAAGTCCCGCGGTGTCGACCTTCACCCCACGAAAGATCCGAGTGATGAATCGGTTTTGCTCTGTCACTTCAAAAGGCACTTCTATAACTTTTGTAAAGGATGGGGAGAGAGGGGGGGGGGTGCGGGGGGGTCATAGCTGCATTTTTTTTGTGGGGTAGTATCGGTGTTTCAGGTGTTGGGTTACCAATCAGAAGGTTGTGGGATCAAATCCCAGGTCCACTGAAGTTACCAACGTGGCTCCTTGGGTAGGACCTTTAACCCTCACTGCTCCAAGGGGCGCTGTATCAACCCAAGCAAGTCAAGGTCTCTCCTCTCTCAGGTTCCCTTCTCCTCTTTCTGATTTCTTTTTTTGATTTCTCTCCTTTTCGTTCGGTTCCTTAACTCCTCCTCCATCCTCTCCATTTGGTTCCTCTTTCTCCTCTCTGTTTGGTTCCCATCCTCCACCTTACTTTCCCCCCCTCCATCATTCCTCTCTCTCCTGTTTCCTTCTCCTTCCTCTTTCCTTCTGTCTCCTCTATTTGGTTACTTTCCTCCTCTTTCCCTCATTTGGTTCCTCCTCTCCTTTTTTGTCCTCCTCCCTTTCCCTCCATCCTCTCCATTTGGTTCCTCTATCTCAACTCTCTGTTTTGGTTCCTTTGCTCCTTTTTCCCCCTTATTCATTCCTCTCTTCTTTCCTCCCCCTCCATCCTCTCCGTTTGGTTCCTCTCTCTTCTCTGTTTGGTTCCTTTCCATTTGCTCCTCCTCTTTCTGCTTTTTCTCCATCCTCTCTCCTCTTCGTTTGGTTCTTTACCTTCTCCTCCCTCTTGACCCCCATCCTTCCTCTCTGTCTTCTCCATTTGGTTCCTCTCCTCCTCTTTCCCTCCATCCTCTCCATTTGGTTCCTCTCTCTCAACTCTCTTTTTCCCTCATTTGGTTCCTCTCTCCTGTTTTGGTTCCTTTGCTCCCTTTTTCCCCCTTATTAATTCCTCTCTTCTTTCCTCCTCCTCCATCCTTCCTCTCTGTCTTCTCCATTTGGTTCCTCTCTCTCCTCTCGGTTTGGTTCCCATCCTTCTCCCTCGCTCTCCTCATCGTTTTGTTTTCTTTCTTCCTCTGGTCTCCACCCTCCCACCCCTCCACCCTCCCTCTCTCACATTAAGCGGAACTCTGATGTTGGGCTCCTGACTGCTGGCTGCTTTTAAGCCTCTGTTCTCTGCTCGTCCGTGATGAACCGGACGTGTCACATGCCCCGCACCGGCGTGCGGACGTCACTCGTTATTAAGCCGAGGCCCCTGCAGCGTATTAAAGATTAATAACCCCGCCCCTCAGGACGAGATCACCAGCGCAGATCGGGGTCACGGATTCCACACCAGCGCCATCACAAGACGTGACCGTCAGAACGTTGATATCTAAAAGGCATGATGTGATTGGTCGATGCGACGACGCTTTTCATTTTGTGCAAAAGTGGAAGAGACGGCGTTGAGCGTAAAGGCCGACCGTGTGTGTGTGTGTGTGTGTGTGTGTGTGATACTGCAGCGGTCATTAAACAACACTGACAGTCCAATCATGATGAATTCCTCGGCCGCCGCTGCGCCCGCGCTCCCCTCCCATAGTTCATAAGGAATCGATAAAAACCTCATGGTTCCTAACGCGCCGCCATTTTTCCCGAAACGCAGGCGTTCCGTCGGGAAACGGCGCGTACGCCTCGTTCACGCCGCTCGCTGTCTGCCTTCTTTCGTCAGGAGTCGGTGTTTATTGGAAACGGCGAGGAGTACATATGGAAGCCTCCGGAGGACGATGACATCATGTTCCAGCCCAAGCACTTAGGCCCTCTGAGCCCTCACATGGGGGACACCATGGCGGCCGGGGTAGGTCACCGCCTCCGCCTTCTCGTCGTCCTCTGCAAACGTATTGGGACCCCTTCACGTGACCCTCACTGAGCTTTCACAGCACTTCTTCTGGACCATCTCGAAGCTTCTGTCTGGCTCACGTGGAGGTTCTCGTCCCGCTCTGTGTTGCTGGAGATTTGTTCGTTTGATTGGTTATGAGTCCCTCTTTTTGCCCCGCCCCCTCCTCCTCCTCCCCCTCAGATCTCAGACATGTATTCCAAAGTCTGCAAGCCGGGCAAGAAGAAGAGGGGCGTGCCAGGGTCACCCACGGGCCCCAGAGACATCAGCGGCTTTCGGACCTTGGCCCGCGGCGACCGCGACGGCGGCTTCAACGTGGTCGTGAAACCCCAGACCTGGGCACCGCAGGAGGCGAAAGGCTCGAGGCTGCCCCCTGGTTCGATGGAGGAGCACTGCTACGAAGCGATCGGTGCTGAGGAGAACGAGGTGTCCTATGAGCCCACGGAGGGTGGAGGAGGAGGAGGAGGATGGAAGCGAGACAGGCCACCCATGAACGCCAGCGCCACCCTACGGCCCAAGAAGAAAAAACCCCAGCAACCTCAGCACCAACCTCCCCCGCCTCCCGTTCCACCGCAACACACGCCCAAAGTGCAGCACATGCCGGCTAAGGGCCACGTCCTGCCGGGGGAGAACCTGTACGAGAGCATCCCTGACCTGAAGCAGGGCTCCACCACCTCCAGCACCACCACCATCTTCACCTTCAACGACGGAATGGAAATGTACGTCACGGGCCTGTGACCGAGGCCTCCGGGAGCACGACGGAGGCGCAATGAGACGGGGCCGATATCAAACGATACCCTCCTGCACCCATTCGCACGTCCCCGTCCACATGTCAGCCCGACGGGTCGGCGAGGAGCCCCACGCATTGCCTTACACACGCCCGGGAGACGGGAGACGCGGATTCTCGGCTCATCCACCCACACCGCGCATCACTCGCATCACGGCGCATACGGACAAACTTCCGAAATTGTTGTTTCTTAACAAACTAAAGGTCCCCGTGAGGACACGAGCAAGACGTGAACTTACTGTGCAGCGGCATTCTCGCATTCGATTTCTGTCTGTCTGGATTTCATCTTTAATGTATACAGCGGGGAAAAGGGTTGTATTTAGGGTTGAGTTGCTGAGCAGTGGTTTTATGAAAAGCGTACAGGTTCCAGTTAAGCCCCAGTTAGGGTTATTGACTTCAGAAATCCCAAACTCAAGACAGAACGTGAGGATTATATTTAATAACACATTTAAAGTGTTGCCGCAGAGCTTTACACCATGTTTATTAAGGTAGTGTCATATACTTTTGGATATTTGCACACCCTGCCGACAAGACATTCAACCTTCACAATGTGGCCTAAAAGTCTTAAGCCCAGTCTATATGTCTAATATTTTAATTGCAAGGCAAACACAGCAAATGATATTTGGCATGTTCTCCTCTGCGGCATTAACAGTGTGCAGACTCCATAGCTGGGGCATCATATCAGCCTGTTCCGAAGGGCATTCTGTGACCGGATCCTCAACCTGTCACTGGCTTTAGGTCAAATTTAAGGGGCGGAGTCAGATCCCATGATGCCGATCGTCCTTGTTCTCTAATTGGCGGCTCGCCGTCGAGGCGTCTAACGCTGCAGCGTGATTGGCGAGTGGAGCATCAGATTAAATTTGAGCTACGGCAGTGCACTCGGCTCTCGGTACAGCCCTTCCTCCCGTTACAGCGTCACTTCTCACGTCTTCATCGGAACGGCGGCTTCGACGTTTCAATTTCATCTAGAAAATTCCAAAGGGCGGGAACGAAACGAGCACAACGTGTAGCGGAGACGAACACGTCCTGCGGGAAAAAAAGGAAAGCGTAGCTCCCATTTAATCGTTTAGTGACGACATGGTCCTTTTACTTAAAGAAGAGAAGTTTAAATTTAGGAACTCGCGGCGCTATTTTTGTAATGACGAAGCCTCTATTTCTGTAAAGCAAATCTCTACGAAATAAAGTGATTATAAGAGCAGTATTCCTCTCCACAAGTGCACGCGGAGCTCAGACGCAGCCCCGCGATGTTCAGAAGCACAACGACACAAAGTCTTTCTCCCGAAGCACTTCATTCGTTATAGAACCTCATTTTCGAAACCCGGAAATGGAAAGTTAGTAAAGTTGTAGCGTTACGAGAACGATCACAGAATCTGAAAATGCTCAGGGACGGCCAATGACGTGCGAGCTAGCATCCCGACGCGTTCAGAAACGTTCACGGCCGAAATGAATAAGCCTGTTCACCGTGTTGCTTCCAATGGATTCGGAATTGTCAGTGTTGGGATGACAATTGTCCAGTGACCACGACTTTAACATTTTTTTTTATTGGATTAATAATTAAAATGTCTTCTTTGGTTGGGTGGTTTTAGAGACCCAATTTTTATCTTGCGTAGTTGTGCATCTGGAGCTTCCACTTTGTTCTCATGTTCCTCAGATTGGTTTTAGTTTTCGGAACAAATACACAGCACCCAATCTGGATCATAAGCCAGGGGTCAGTGCTCAGCTCAGCTCAGGGGCCAGGATCTGTGGACAGTGTGGGCCCTCGAGAAAGGCCCTTGACTTCTTTTGGTCCAGGGACGCTGTGTCATGGTCGACCCTGCGTTCTGAACCCAACCATACTGTTGGGATACTAATGTATGGCTTTCTTCAGAACGACAAAAGCCACCCTATTTCATAACGAAGCATTTAATTGAATTTAATTTCAAGAGGGTGAATAAACGGACTAATTTCCAGAAAGCACGTGAACGTTTCTGGATGCGGGCGTAAAGCTAATTAAAAAAAAAAAGTTGCACAAAGGGTTTTCCTCCAAGAGAAATTTAGAAATGAGCTAGATCAATTCAGCGGTCCCATTCCATGGGTTCCGTCTTCATTTCTCGATTCTTTTTTTCGCACCTCATACGAATCGAACTGCATCACGTAGCTGTACGAACTCACTGCCATACGATGCGGTAAACTAAGTGTTTTGCTTTGTTTCAGATGTTAATGCACTTTGCCTGATTAAAAAAATAAATGCATGCATTCGAAAGAAAACCATCTGACAAACGGAAAAAAAAAGGAGAAGAAAAAAAAACGCAAATGGTTTCTTTCTTGCTGTCGTCGGTCGCTTCGTTGATTTCGATGCCTTTGAAGACGGAGCGCAACGGGTCGCGTTGGGACGCCGACTCGGGAACTTCTTTCGCCGAAAGGAGCGGACAGAAAGCCACGACAAACATATCACGACGGAGCCGGACGCCCGGCGGCTTGAGGAGAACCCGCGTCGTGACCGGAACGGACGGCACAACGAGGCTCCTTCACGTGACACTCCGACAACGATCAACCACAGTTTACAGAGTTTACGGATTTTGTTTCTCTGAACTCACAGGCCGCAAAGAATAAAGAATACAGAATAAAGCAGCAGCAGCCTGCGAGTCCGATACGCCGTCGCCGTCGCACGTGTCGCCGCACCGTTGTACATATTTTTACACAGAAAAAAAACAAAAAAAGTAAATCCTGAAGAAATCACTCCGTGTTCTCGAGAATTCACCCTTCTGGTTTTTTTTTTTGGCTCCTTTTGGAACGAGTTCTTGGTGAATCTGTTGACTCAGCAGTATCTCTGTGAGTTGCGACGTGTCCGTTTCCTTTTATATGTATTTTGTATTTTATTTCGCACCATTTTCTTTCTTTTTTTTTTATTTTTTTTAATTTTGGAGCTATTATGTGTATTTCAAAGATATTAGTGTG
>JAFMOD010000023.1:236716-252957 GCA_019802435.1 Corydoras maculifer
CTCCGTGTTCTCGAGAATTCACCCTTCTGGTTTTTTTTTTTGGCTCCTTTTGGAACGAGTTCTTGGTGAATCTGTTGACTCAGCAGTATCTCTGTGAGTTGCGACGTGTCCGTTTCCTTTTATATGTATTTTGTATTTTATTTCGCACCATTTTCTTTCTTTTTTTTTTATTTTTTTTAATTTTGGAGCTATTATGTGTATTTCAAAGATATTAGTGTGGCAGCTGATGTCGTGCGTTTGCTTTCTACCGGGGTTGTGTGTTCGAGCTGTGTAAGTACTAATGTGCAAAGATTGTAATGTTTTTATAACAAAATGATTATTCCTAAAAAAAAAAAAAAATGTCAACAAGTTTATACTTTTGTAATAAAGTAGCACCTCAAAAAGCCGCACTGTCTTCACCTGATGGTCAGCAAGCGTGTGTACGGGTCATTAAATCACTGAATTACCTCCATCTTCATCTTCAACAAAAACCAAGGGGCATCATTTAAAACATTCAGCGTTTTTCTTTTTTTTTTTATTAGAAACAATTTAGTGAAAGAGGCGGCACGGTGGCTTAGTGGTTTAGCACGTTCGCCTCTCAGCGCTATCTGGGTGGAGTTTCCATGTTCTCCCCGTGTCTGCGTGGGTTTCCTCCGGGTTCTCTGGTTTCCTCCCACAGTCCAAAAACATGGATCAAGTTAACTGAATTCTCAAAATTGCCCCGTTTAGAGTGTGTCTGTGTGAGTGAGTGTGTGCCCAGCGATGGATTGGCGCCCTGTCCTGGGTCTATCTGCCCAGCGCCCGAGACGTTCTCCCCTGGATGGGCATGGGGAACCCCACCGCGACCCTAATAGAGGATAAGCGGGAGATAATGAACAATTTAGTGAATTACAGTTAATATTAATATGTATTTATTTAAATACTTGTGCACTTACTAAAGTGCTTACATAGACCTACTTACAGCGATAGATTGGCACCCTGTCCTGGGTGTATCTGTCCAGCGCCCGAAACGTTCTCCCCTGGATGGGCATGGGAACCCCCCACGCGACCCTAATAGAGGATAAAGCGGGAGATGAATGAATGAATAAATGAATAGACCTACTTCTGCATTCACGTGCAAATACGTAATTCTTGAATACTAGTGTACTTGTCACATACTTATGTACTCACGCATGTACTTAATTACACACTTGTGTACTTGCATACTAACATATTTGCTTGCATACTCACTTAAATACTTGATTTACTTGCGAGTGTACATTTCGTATGGAATTTCAGGGTTTTATCTTATGTTCTATAAATAACCCCAAAGGTGTGAATGCCTGTGTGAAAACCTGGCAACCTATCCTGTGTACTTCCCCACATTTCACCCTGTGAGCAGTGGGTGGACTCCAGCACCCCACCAACCCCCTCCTTCCAGCACCCCCCCCCCCCCAGTGACCCTGATCACAATAAGCAGATTAGACACTGAATGAATTAAGCAGAACACACTGATGTTAGTTTATTGTCTTAAAAGGGCATGTTAAAGGGGAAAGGTTGACCGAGGACAGGGTTTGGGTCAGTTTTATTAATTTCGCAGTGAGAAGGCATTCACATTGTGAACTGTTTCCATGCCAACTGCCGTGATTTCGACTGTGAGCGCAGCCACGACCCGTACAATTTACATTAAACATAAGACTGCATGCATAAAAAATGTTTATATCCAATTAGGCAACCTACAAAAATACGCTCACTGTGTGTTGTCTGTATGTGTGTGTGTGTGTGTGTGTGTGTGTGTGTGTGTGTGTGGGATAACATGTCATTCCCTGGAAGTGTGTTTGTGTGTGACGTGCTGGCATCTGACATGCTTTGTTAAAAAAAAAAAAAAATAGGTCATCCTTAAAACAAACAGCGCACGATCTACATGGCAACCGTGTGCCGATTTTCGATTGGCTGACCTGTCTCCATGGTAACGGGTTAACCTTGAGGCTGCAGTCTCGGACCGGTTTGTTGTCTGGAAGAATCCGGTATGCATGAGGGGCTCCCGTTCGGTGGGATGTCATGCACGGCAGGCGCGGCGAGGCGACGGAGGACGGGCCGGAGCCGAACAGCCCTCCTGAAACATTAATCCAGCGGCAGCAGGGCCGAATCCCGAAGCCGCCGCATTCACGCGGCCTCACACGAGGGCTGTTCACAGCACCCCTGCCCAGCCACGTTTAATCCCGCAGGCTTTTCGGCGCCATGCGGACACACGGTGCCTCTACGCGCCGCTTTATAAGCCCGTGTCGAATTTTGCCGCTCGCTGGGGGCCGAGGAGAAGGCGCTGACCTACATGACCGACGTGGAAACATTTTGAGCCAGATGAACCATTAGGTCGGGCTTCCACATTTTAAATCCTGACAGATGTCCCCCACCGCCGTCATGTGCAATATGCTCAGGCCTAAAATTCGAAAGCAGGCACTCGTGACGCCCGATTAGGCTTTCTAATTACACTCCCGTTTTTCTACACCCCTCACGATGATTAAATCTGAATAGACCTGAATCATTTTTAATGCCCTGACATCCAGATGATACTTTGCCTCCAGGATTTGCCTGCGTGTAAGGCTGAACCTCTTTCAGCCTGAATTTGCCCCAATAAACTAATCAAAGGGAGCCAAACAGACACCTACACATCTATGTGTGTGAACAGATTCAAAATTAGAGTTCCAATTCATCCCCAACGTCAGCTCCTGGTCTTCAAACCTTGTTTTGTGAAACATATGTCTTACTGGGCGGCGGCACGGTGGCTTAGTGGTTTAGCACGTTCGCCTCTCAGCACTAGGGATTCCCAGTTCGGATCCCCATCTGGGTGGAGTTTCCATGTCCTCCTCATGTCCGTGTGGGTTTCCTCCGGGTTCTCCGGTTTCCACCCACAGTCCAAAAACATGGATCAAGTCAATTGAGTTCTCCAAATTGCCCCATATAGAGTGTGTGCCCAGCGATAGATTGGCGCCCTGACTTGGGTGTATCTGCCCAGCGCCCGAAACATTCTCCCCTGGATGGGCACTATGGGGGTTCCCCCCCGGATGGGCATGGGGGGGAACCCCCACCCCCGTGACCCTATTCTCGATTGCTGTGATGCTAACAATGACCTTCACTGAAATGATATTTTATTTATTTGTGTGATTTTTAAAGTTCGTCCACATATTATTGATTACATAACAATAAACACGTTGGTTTATCGATAATCCCTCGATTTATTAAAATATAATAAAACAGGGAGTACGGTACTCATCTATAATCTGTGTGGTAACGACGATGTAAGAGTTATACTACCACCTGGTGGCCGGGAGCCTGAAAACCGTGAATAAGTAAATATGTTTCAATAAAATAAAAAAACACGAGTTCGTAATTGTGAGTATATTTTTTATAGTGAATCACAATTGATTCATCTTCTGTTGGATTTATTGATATATAATGTAACTAACTAACAAAATTTACAAATGGGGGCGGGTTAGCTCAGTGGTTAGGGTGTTGGGTTTGGGGTTCAAATCCCAGGTCCACTGAAGTTACCAGTGTGGGTCCCTGAGCCAGACCCTTAACCCTCATTGCTCCAGGGATGTTGTGATGAACCCTGTGCTCACCTTGTAAGTCGCTTTGGATAAAAGCGTCTGCTAAATGACCAAATTTAATTTAATTTAATTTAAATGCGACTGTTCGGTAAATCAGCAAAAGTCCCATAGACACAAAACGACTAAAAAAATCCTCATCAAAGGAAAAAAGTCTGCTATATTTACTCAAGATAATTAATTATTCTTTATCAAAAGAAGTACTACTGCTCACTCTATAGCAAAAGCTGTAGATGAGAAAGGCTGGTATGACTGCGTCCACTGAGGAAACATGGCTTGCCACCAGATCTGCTGAGGCACTTCAACTCTGTGATTATTGAACCCGTCTTGTGCACTTCTGTTACCGTCCGGTTTGGAGCTGCAACACAACGAGACAGGTGCAGATCGCAGAGAACAATTAAAACTGCTGAAAAATAAATCATTGGGTCTCCTCTGCCCACCCTGCAGGACTTGTACACCTCAAGAAGCAGGAAACGGGCAGAGAAAAGCCTCATGGACCCCTCACACCCTGGACACAATTTATTTCAGCTCCTCCCGTCCGGCAGACGACACAGATCACTGTACACCGAAACAACCAGACACTCGAACGGTTTCTGTCCTCGTGCCATCACACTTAATAACAGCTTATAATCACTACAGCATGAATGCACCTTACCAGATATATATTCTATATGTGGTTTAGTGGTTTAGCACGTTCTCCTCTCAGCACTAGGGTTTCCCGGTTCGAATCCCCATCTGGGTGGAGTTTCCATGTTCTCCCCATGTCTGTGTGGGTTTCCTCCGGGTTCTCCGGTTTCCTCCCACAGTCCAAACACATGGATCGAGTTAATCGAGTCCAAATTGCCCCCTATAGAGTGTGTCTGTGAGTGAGTGTGTGTCCAGCGATAGATTGGCGTCCTGTCCTGGTGCCCCCCCCCCCCCGCGACCCTAATAGAGGATAAAAAAAACTTACTATTTGTTAGTTGTATAAATTGTAAATACAGTAAATTGTCATTACATACGAGAGAGACACCATCAGGCCGGAAAGGAATTTCCTTGTGTGTGTAACGTACTTGGCAAAAATAAAACTGATTCTGATTTCTGATATGCAATAAGCATTGACACACACACACACACACACACACACACACAGACAGAGAGAGAGAGAGAGAGAGAGAGAGAGAGAGAGAGAGGGAGGGCATTTTAATCACAGGTATGTTGTGTTTAAATAACACTGTGCTTCGGAGAGCTGGGCGCTGGTGTGTGTGCAGTGTAATTCAGTTTACGTTTCCATTTGAACAGATTCAGAAGTGTTACTGAATATCGTTACATGAGAATTGAAAGGTATTGGACTCCCGAGGCAGATCCAGCAGCTCGAGTCGGCGCCGCAGTCCTCCACAGTGCAGGAGCAGGTGGGTGGATGAGCGAGTGTCATGTTTCTTTTGTTGAAAAGTGCAAGAGAGCAGATTTCAACCCTGTGACTCCAACCTCGTGACGATGAGGAGGAGGAATCTGTGCGTATTAAAAAAATCTGTGTGTATGAAACCAAATGATTTTATCTGTGACTTTGCCGAACATCCATCACCTCAGAAGAGTGACGACGTTGTCGCCTACATCACCACAAGAAACGCCTAAAATAACCCAGAAGAGGGTCCCACAGAGTTTTGGAAAGTGTCTGTGTGATCTTACAAATGTATTCACACAGCATTATAAATAATAACATAAAGAACGATGCTGATCCAATCAAAACCATCCCTCCACCCTCATCCTGTATCACTCATGGAGGATGAGAGGACGGAGAACACAAACTGGGCAGCAACAGACGACCTTCTGTCTCTGATTCTACATCCACATGGTGGAGCAATAAGATGGATGTGTTTAATGGAGCGTGCAGTGAGTGGATGCAGGGTTTCAACACGCACCAACACACCTGCACCACCATGTGACTGTCACTGCAGTACAGAGAATCATCCACCACACTCATAACACCTGCTTCTGTCCATGGTCCAGATCATCAGAGAACTTCTAAGTCCATCAGTGGAGCTGATCATCAGACATTAAGAGGACAAACAAGGAGCTGAACCTTCTGAAGTGTCCAAGTCGTCTGGAGTGAAGGATGTAGGTGAAGACTCAGAGTCTTAACCGTAAACGGGTCTGAAGAGCACAGTGTTCATAACCATCAGCGCTGAGACCCATCAGGCTCGCACGATGCTCTTAGATTTCACAGGTCATGCCACCGAACAGTGACGAGGAAGAGGAGTAAGTAAAGATAGTGTTACCAAGGCAACACAGTGAGGAAGAGATGCCACCAAAAGAGCACAAACCAGACACAGGAGACCCCTGTTTCCATGGAGACGAAGTCATGCTAACAGACAAAGATGATGTGAGTTGTGTGAAAAGAGAGAGACAAAGAAAAAGAAATTCTTAAAACAAATTAAAATTGACTTCAGCAGCGCCACCCATAATCAACTGGGTTTAAGCATCACACAACTATAACCAGGTTAACCAGCTTAACCAGGTTAACCAGTTCAGGTTCATCAGTGGGCATCACGGTTCAACCAGCTGCGTTAGAAATATGTGGCAACAAATGCAAACGAGTGCAAATGTGCAGCCGAGGAACATTAAAGACCAGCAGGATGGAGAGAAGATCCAGGAGCAAAAGAAATCAGAGTCAACCAAGAGCTGATTAACCAATCAGAGCGCAATGCTAAAAAAAGAGAGCAGCGTGGTAACGTTTTTATTTATAGAACCTCAGTTAACACCTGATTTACACTTTAACAGAGATTTATTATCATTATTATTATTATTATCATTATTATTATTATCATCATTATTATCATTATAACGGCTATTAGTTAAAAATAAATAAAAAACTCTTCATAATGAAAAGGGAAGGTACAGCGTGACGCAGAGATCCAGCCACTTCAGATTTTACTATCTGAAGGGTTTGTGGACGGAGTTTGCATGTTCTCCTCATGTTCATGTGGGTTTTTTTCTGTGCGCTCTGTTCTCATCGCCGTCTAAAGAGTCCCGAGGAGTAAACAAGTGTGTATGTGTGTCTGACCTGCTATAGGAGACTGTATAGGACACTGTTCAGGGTGCACACCCACCCACGCTCACCTGGGGCCCTCCAACTACCACAAACATAAACAGGATTTAAAACTGCTTACGAAATCAATGTATTAATAAGTTCAGAAATTAATTAATCAGTACGTTAATATTAGTGTTGTATATATAAGTTGTAGTATTGTAAAAGCACATATAACAGTATATATAATAATCATAATATATAATAATAATATAGTACATTGAGTCAACTCAAAACGTTCATAAAATTGCATACAGTTTATCCGACAAATGCAAATAGATCATTAATGTAGTAAATAGTTAATGTTGATGGTAACTTTGAAATTTATGTAAATTATTTTATAATAAATTATTTATGGCCTGGAGTGCAGCCTGGAAGCTACAACTGAGCTGCAAAACCTCTGCTGTTGTTAAATAGAATTTCTTTTTTTTTTATTTTAATTCATTAGTGTTTATTCTATACATAACTCCCTTCCTGCACTTGTTTTCTCCATTGTTTCTTGTGTGTGCAGCTGGTTGCAGCTCCATAACACATTTAACATCACACACAGCCCTGAGTCTGATGTCACTCTGAGGCTTTTATTTTGTAGAATCATCTTCAGTGTTTTGTAAACACGTTTTAAAAGTTCACACAGGTGTGCTGCAGGTAGGTGTTTACGTCACAACGTTTTCAATGGGGTGTGGTTCGTACCTGCACTGCAGTAAAAGACTCAGAGGACCAGATTCAGACCAAACTTCTGATGATGCTCCAACAAACCGACCGCCTTCCACCTGAGTCATCCCGAAGAGGAAACGGCCTTCCCCAAACTGCTGCCACAATGTTAAAAGCACAGCTTTACTTTATACTAAGCGATGGCTTTCCACATACATTTGTTCAGAGTGCATTTATAAATAATATAACGATTTCTGACTTTCATTAGACAATAAAATGAAATACAGTCGCTGTTTGATGAGCGTTGACTCAAAGCTTCAGGTCACGTGGTATATGCTGCCGCACTGTGGTGAAGTAGTGTTACTGCAGATGCCTCGCATATTCAACTAGAGCCGCCACACAAGCTTTTGATTTTATATGTCATGTGGTACTAATCCCGAATGACACAAATTAACTAACTTTAACTCCCCACTGGACTTAATAAACATATTAATGAACCGTCCTTTTAATTTAGTTCTTCAGTCAGGGATCTGCACAGACCTACCCACAGAGTTCTGATGGTCCGTGCAAGGCTTCATCTCCTCCTCCTCTTCCTCTTCCTCCTGACCACAGTTTGTGCAACTAACAGGATAGAATATAAGCAATGTAGTGCACTAGGTAGTGAATAAAAATTAAAGTAAAAAAAAACACGTGATCTGGGTCGAAATAAATGGCACCATTCTGCTTGAGTAACTTGAGTATGTACATACTTCAAAACGGCCTTGAATTCAGTGTCATCCTGAGACTTTTCATCTACAAACTTGATGTCTTGGTCCTATTTAGACTTTCAGAAACATTCATTCATTCATTATCTTTCGCTTTATCCTCTATTAGGGTCGCGGTGGGGTTCCCCATGCCCATCCAGGGGAGAACATTTCGGGTGCTGGGCAGATACACCCAGGACAGGGCGCCAATCTATCGCTGGGCACACACTCACTCACACAGACACACTTTATGGGGCAATTTGGAGAACTCAATTGACTCGATCCATGTTTTTGGACTGTGGGAGGAAACCGGAGAACCCGGAGGAAACCCACGCGCACACGGGGAGGACATGGAAACTCCACCCAGATGGGGATTCGAACCGGGAATCCCTAGTGATGAGAGGAGAACATGCTAAACACTAAGCCACCGTGCTGCCTGATTTCAGAAACAGCCAAAGTTCAATTTTTTGTTATTCTCAGCATCTTAAAGACATAAAGTATGAAACACTGTGCACTAAAAATAATATTCAGCATCATTTAAAAAAATAATTTAAAAAAATCTTATAATATACAGCACAGCATTCTGAGTCGTGCTGCTCCATCAGTGTATGAACAGAAATTATTATTAATGTTAATATTATTAAAGTCTCATATCAAATGACATTAAATCATCCACAGTGACAATCCACCACCTCACCACGATACTCCCTGCAATATAATATACTATAATGTGTCTGCATATTTTTGGCTGTGCGTCAACTGTAAGTTTCTGTGTGATGTTTTTAGTTCTAGAACCCCCCCCCCCAAACCCCCAACCCCCCCAGTGGACCCTGGATTGTTTATTCCCAGGTGTTCTTATTGCCCTGCCACGGTTCTGCTTTATGGCGGTTCCAGTAAAGCATGTAATAGTTCCAGGTCCGGCAGTGAAGTGAGAACATAAACACTTCTGGAGCGGCAGTGATGATTTACCACCCAGCAGTGATGGTGGTGAATGATGGCGTCGGCGCCTCGGTCTGCAGCTGTGGTTTCAGAAAACTCACTGCAATGCGGTTCTCCGGCTGAAACCTCCACAACTCACGTTCACATTTATCTACTGTATTACTTAACGTTTATTTCCTTTAATTAATCCACATTTACATAACGTACCTGCAGAGCAGAACTTAAACATATCTAAATGTACAACGATGGTCCAGGATTATAGTTCCCCCTCAATATTTACAGGTTCCTCTGATGATCTCAACACAGTAACCTTTAAAACCAGCGTTCAGAAGATCAGAGGTTTAAGGCCTGATCGCCATTTACTGTTTAATTACAAATAATGACCAGCAGATGGCAGTATATATCCAGAAAATCCGTTTTCTCCTCGCAGACACACCACCATGAGGTACTTTTAAAGTTTTCGGACGCCTTGAACTCGAGCTGGTTGGAAAAGGGCCTTCCCTAAAGTGTTTCCACAAAGTTGGATACAGCATACAGTTGTCCAAAACGCAAGGCTACAGTCATATGCAAAAGTTTGGGCACATCTATTAATCTTAATCATTTTTAGTTCTAAATATTTGGGTGTGGGGCGGCACGGTGGCTTAGTGGTTTAGCATGTTCTCCTCTCAGCGCTAAGGATTCCCGGTTCGAATCCCCATCTGGGTGGAGTTTCCATGTTCTCCCAGTGTCTGCGTGGGTTTCCTCCGGGTTCTCCGGTTTCCTCCCACAGTCCAAAAACATGGATCAAGTCAATTGAATTCTCAAAATTGCCCCATATAGAGTGTGTCTGTGTGAGTGAGCGTGTGCCCAGTGATGGATTGGCGCCCTGTCCTGGGTCTATTTGCCCAGCGCCCGAGATGGGGAACCCCACCGCGACCCTAATAGAGGATAAAGCGGGAGATAATGAATGAATAATGAATATTTGGGTGTTTGCATCAGCCATTTCAGTTTGATATATCTAATAACTGACGGACACAGTAATATTTCAGGATTGAAATGAGGTTTATTGTACCAACAGAAAATGTGCAATATGCATTAAACCAAAATTTGACAGGTGCAAAAGTATGGGTACCCTTATCATTTTATTGATTTGAATACTCCTCACTACTTTGTACTGACTTACTGAAGCACAAAATTGGTTTGGTAACCTCAATGAGCTTTGAACTCCATAAGCAGGTGTATACAATCATGAGTAAAGGTATTTAAGGTGACTAATTGCAAGTTGTTCTCCTCTTTGAATCTCTTCTGAAGAGTGGCATCATGTCACTTTTCTGTTGAGGTGCCCATACTTTTGCACCTGTCAAATTTTTGGTTTAATGCATATTGCACATTTTCTGTTAGTACAATAAACCTCATTTTAATCCTGAAATATTACTGTGTCCGTCAGTTATTAGACATATCAAACTGAAATGGCTGTTGCAAACACCCAAATATTTAGAACTAAAAATGATTAAGATTAATATGGTGCCCAAACTTTTGCATATGACTGTAGTTGGTTGATCTGTGTCCCAAAAGTCCCATCAACACTGATGATACGGGCTTATATCAGTGTGATGATGACGTCAGGCCTCGTTCTACGCGTTACTTTAGCTTTGTGGACACAGGGTGGGTTTGTTTGATTGCTTTATTCAGTCATTCATCCGCTATTGAAAAATAAATGGCGTGCCATGAAGAGAGCGAGATGCCGACCTCAGGCTGCCGAGCAGCTGGAGGTTTGTTTTCAGAAATGGGTGG
Organism: Corydoras maculifer; assembly: GCA_019802435.1. Classification (NCBI taxonomy): domain Eukaryota; kingdom Metazoa; phylum Chordata; class Actinopteri; order Siluriformes; family Callichthyidae; genus Corydoras; species Corydoras maculifer. Next base: position 247,456 of record JAFMOD010000023.1, read on the forward strand.
CACATTTCACTTGCAAATTTGGATCCAATGTTCTAAAGAGACCAGAAAGCAGGTTCTACATGAAAAGAAAACGGGGGCGGACCGTAGATCTAACCCTGACGACAAGACATTCTGTAAAATCACACACATTTATTTACTTTGTGCATCACGACGCTCATCTACAACATCATCAGACCAGTTTGAATAATAAACCTCTAACAAACATGACAACGAAGCGTTAACCTGAACATCTTCAGTCTCAACATCTGGGGAGAGGGGGGGGGGGCAGTGGTGAGGTAGTGTCTGCACATAGTACTGATGCTCTTATATACAGGCCTGTACCACAAACAGGCCAAACCCCCGAAAAAAAAAAACATCCGGGAAGTGATCTTTAGAACATGTCCTCACTGATGACAGCATGTTCCTCAAACCCCTCAACCTCCCCCCCCCCCATGCATCTTCATTTCAGAATAAATAGCCTCTGATCTTTTCCTAGCGTCCTGTTTATTTACAGACCTAATAAAACCATGTCATCACATAAACCTGACTCTGCGGAACATAAAATAAAGTACGGGCGAATTTTACACTGCCCCGGGGGCGTGTCCTCGGGGCGTCTACTGCCACTTAGTTCAGAATAGTTTTGGACAAAAGCCTGCATTCAGAGGGGTGTGTCTGCGAATCCGATGACGCACACGTGATAAACAAAAACACGTATTTGTTGGTAACTAAGCCGATCCGGTTGCCATGCTTCTCTTTTTTTAGAAGAATCCTGCCAACCAGTTTCTGTTCGGAATGCAAAACAAGGCCATGCAGGGAAATGCCTTCCACAGTCAGCGTGGTGCAGAGTTCTGCCACGTTCCCACGCTGCAGGGTAAAGTTCAGTGTGAGAAGAAGGTGATTCCAAACCCAATAATGGCTCTATGACCCCTCCCCCTCATTATTATTAAATGCCAACACGTTATCAGTTTACGCAAATAGTTTGTACATTATTCGACACGGAACAATATACTCAAAAATAAACAGTGTCCCTTGTGAAATTTAAATACTGAAAATATTATTTTCAATGTATTTCATCGTAAATGCTTCCAGGCTCACAGTGTCGGTTCGGTAAAGTCGTTGCATCCCCCAAAAAAAAAGAAGGATCCCAGTATGTGGAGGACCATTTTCAGTGGTCCCAAGCTCCACCCTTGTGGAGCGCTTTGGAATAAATGGGAAAGTGTGGATGGAGGGTCAGGTTTAATGGTACAAATCCGCTTCCAAGCGAACGGCCGTGACTTCGCGCAGACACACTTCAATGGTTTTGTGAAGGGCCTTTCCAGAAGAGCGCTATGAACCTGCATTTCCAGCTGCACAAAGTTCCTCGGGGCAAGTCAGGGCATGTTCCATCTTTGGGTGATTGCTCCACAGCACGTCATCTATCTATCAAGCAGCTGACACGTCCCCCCGCGGCGGTCTCATTACAGCGGGCTGTCTAAGTGTGAAAACACACACCTTTGTGGTCTTATGTCGAAATGTATAGTGTTTCTCTAAAAAAAATAATAACCATAATAATAATAATAATAATAATAATAATAATAATAAATATCCGTTTGCAATAATGGGGAGGACTATTTAGGTTGAAGTCTCAGCCGCTCTCCTGCCTCCTGGTTAATTTGGGATGGAGAAAGAGCCTCGGCTAGTGATGCCGAAAGCCTTGCCGGGACCTGGAGGACCTCCGGCGGTCTGCGCGGCCGAGCCGAGGCGTCCCGGTGCGGTGGCGCGCAGCCTGATGGCCCATGCCTCGATGCCCTCGTGCAGCACGTTGAGCGTGGCAGAGCCGCCCACGCATGGCCGTGGCTATGACAGGTTCCCGAAAGAGCCTGCGAGAGGAGAATAAAGCCGTGAATACAGAGCGGGGCCGGAACGACGGGAGCGCCGCCTCATACGGAACGACAGGCACACTCTCGCCATCCTCGCCCCGTCACCGCGTGGTATTTATAAAAGCGCTCACACCCTGTCGGCCTCCATCCGTCACGCCGTGCCCTCACCTCGGCTGAGGAGCTGGAGGTTGCGCCTCTCCTCCTGCACTTGCAGTTGGAGGACCTGCTGAAGGAGCTCCTGTCGTAACGTCTCCTGCACCAGGCCCATCCTCTCCAGCTTCTCCTCGTTGAGTCTCAGCAAAGCTCGACCTGAAGGAGGAGGCCATGAGGTTAGTGACCAATCACAAGATAAAAGTTTAAGCTCAAGTTATTTATGTCGTGCTTTTTATAACAGTCCGTCGCACAAAGCAGCTTTACAGAATGAAAAACCTTTAAACCCCCAAAGAAAAACCTTGTGAGGACCTCATTAGTGGGGGACTCGTCCTCCTTGAGCGGCCGGGCAGCAACAACAGTGTAGGACACTAATTACTTATTAATTAAATGCCGTGCTTTATTATCAGCTCTAACTGCCTCCCTCGTCTGTTTCTTTTGAGGTGTGACCGGCTTCCCGGAGAACTTCATCCATAGCTCTGCTGACCAATACTGGATGGAACCTGGATGTTAATTGGACTGGCGGTCCTGCAGGGCGCCCCCTAATGGACTTACATAGTTTTCCAGTTGTTAGAGTTCTTCCATTTGTTAAACATCTGGACACGGCTGTCGTTGCTGCCTGGCCGCTCAAGGAGGACGAGTCCCCCACTGATTCTTGGTCCTCCCAAGGTTTCTTTCTTAACATAACAGGGAGTTTTGTCTTGCCGCTGTTGCTTTGGCTTGCTCTTTGGGGGTTTAAAGGCTTTTCATTCTGTAAAGCTGCTTTGTGACGATGTTCTGATGTAAAAAGCGCGACAGAAATAAATAACTTGAACTTGAGGTACAGATAATGTTGAGATCGGATGACTATATTTAACAAATGAAAAACTCTAACAACTGGGAAAAACTATATGTGAGTCCATTAAGGGCGTCCTGCAGAACCGCCAGTCCAATTAACATCCAGGTTCCACCCAGGATTGGTCGTAGCCGCAGTGCTTCGGCAGAGCCATGGATTGAGGTCTGACTACACCTCCAGGAAACAGACGAGAATAAAAGACCATACCTGTCTGAAAATAAGACTGAACATCTACAGATCATTGAGAACATGCCAAAGTTCCCTTCATAATCAGCATGACGTGGTTCTGTGGATAATGTGAGCTGCACTGTGGTGAGAAATCCCGATCGATAAAGTCAAACAGTCGGAACATTAAGAAGCTTCTGGGGGTTTGGAAGTCATGCGCTGATTGCCGGGCATATGGCGCCCTGCTGGCAGCGGCAGCCGCCTGGGGGTGAACCATGCATCCGATCGCTCACGTGTCTCTCCGTCCTGCAGAGCTTTTCTCCCTGGTTCTCTCAATGGCTCTAGTCCTTTTTTGCCGTCCTCTTCACCTCTCGCGCGATGAACACGAAGCTCTCTTCATTATTATTATTCTCCTTCTCCTTCTCTCTCGCCCCCTCTGTTCCCCCGAATCACGGAGCCACGGGTGCTGTGCATTCAATTAGACCGGGAGACAAACATCGAGCCAGATGGGACCCTCTGCAGAAGGACACGGTGGCACCAGAGGACAGAAGAACATTCTGTGACGAAGAGTATCAGGACGTTCTCATTTGTATTTCGTGGGGCAACTTTGGTGAGGGGTGCAGCATGCAGGGCAGGGACACTCCACCGCCCTGAGTTTATCACACACACACACACACACACACTAAGCAGCATTACCACGTCCTTATTCCTGGTAACTGCAGCAATTCATCACTCGGTGTCGAAATTATTTTCTTGGAATGTTTTTTGAAAAATGAAAATAGACACCGCGTCTCGCGTCCGGTTGTCCTGATCCACCGCGCCTCAGATCTGCGTATTTCAAAAGTCAGGAGTAATTTATACTCTACGGAAATAAATAAATCAATAATTGACAACAAAATGACGGGGCACCCCGGAACAACACGGTCCATGTACAACCCTGCTGAGACACAAGAGGGCGCCACTGTTCTCAAAAAATCAAGCGCTAACTGAAAGCAGGGAGCATGCGGGGCTTACGGCGCTCTGCAGCCGGCCCGGCGGAGTGGCGACCTACTGCAGACCGCTTTTCCTGACTGGAATTAGGGTTGTGTATTCCTACAGTGCACACACACACACACACACACACACACACACACACACAGGACACTGAATGAAGTGAGCACATGGCGCCCAGAACAGTGGGCGGTCCTGTATACGGTGCCCATTGAGCAGTTGGGGTTGGGTGTCTTGCCCAAGGGCACTTCAGCCGTAGTACTTGGGATCGTGAATAGAACCGGGGATCTTCAGGTCGAGATTCTGGTTCCTGAACCCTCAAGCCTACCACTGCCCCCTGCAGGGAGGGACATGAAAACCAAACGGCAACATTTTTTTTTACCTTTTATTATCCATGGGTCACCACGGCGATGAACTCACATTTAAAACTTGGCTGCCCTTTTATGCCGGATGCCCTTCCTGACACAACCCTCACCCTCTACCGGGCCTGCCTGGGGACACACAGACTACAGGGGCAATTTAGAGCACCCAATTCACCCTTAAATCCGTGTTTTTGGCCTGTGTGGGAAACCGGAGAACCCGGAGGAAACCCACATGGACACGGGGAGAACATGCAAACTCCACCCAGATCGGGATTCGAACCTGGACCCCCAGGGCCGAGAGGAGAACGAACCGCGCCGGCCAAATTACCGAATCTGTGTATTCTGGAGAAAAGAATCAAACTGCAGATGTTTATCTGATTCAGACGGATGACACACACAGGACGCGGGTGAGAGACGCGGGTGAGAGACGCGGGTGAGAGAGGCGGGTGAGAGAGGCGGATCTGATCTCGCCCTTTCTGTCCAAGAGCCATTCAAAAAGAAAGGCTCATCAGGCTTTTCATTTCGTTTCTAAGGATAATAAAGATGGAGCGGCGCTCGGATTCGATTCAAATGTAGACGTTCAGCTCGGTGTACTCTCATTTTGTATGTGACACACACACACACACACACACACACACACACACACACACACACACACACACAGCCAAAAAAAGGCACGGTAAGAATGAGACCCATTTCTATCTGCAGCCTATCCCATCCATCCTGTCTTCAAACCTTAAAGTCCATTTTTCATGAGGGCCACACGCATTCGTTCATATTTATGCCTGTGCACACCCTTACCCCTGCGCAGACGTTTTCTGCATGCATCCCCCCCCCCCCGTCCTCATTAGTATTCTCTAATGAAACAGGGCTCCACACCCCCAAAAAAAAAACTTCAAATGACCTTTGAACCTGAAGCCAGCGCAGCCACCAGGATTTACAGGCAATAAATATATTCAGTCTTGGGTGGACAGGACGGCCATTAATCACCGACAGGGACATGACATCAGAATGATGTCCCCCTACGACGGCTGCATGTGCAACGCCGAATCGGCAGAACCGTTCCGCAGGTGGAACAGCTTTAAAATCGATGGGTGCACACGGCGTGTTTACAACGCACTGATTTAAGCACTGGCTTCCCCCCCCCCCCCCCCCCCCCCCC
>JAFMOD010000023.1:253072-302516 GCA_019802435.1 Corydoras maculifer
TCCCCAAAGTCATAAAGAGCCCAGTTTTAATGCGAGGGGGGCATTTTATTTAGTCTCATCCTTTACCCAGAGGGTATTTCTGCAAGTGGATGCAATGGATCTGTTCCACAAAAAAAAACTAAATAGAGGATGGAGAGGCATGCTGGTTTAGTGTTTGGCATGTTCTCCTCTCGGCCCTAGGGATCCAGGTTCGAAACCCAATCTGGGTGGAGTTTCCATGTTCTCCCCGTGTCCGGGTGGGTTTCCTCCGGGTTCTCCGCTTTCCTCCAACAGTCCAAAGACATGAATTCAAGGTCAATTAAATGCTTAAAATTGCCCCATATAGTGTGTGTGTGTGTGTGTGAGTGAGTGAGTGTGCCCAGTGTTAGATTAAGCAGAAGATAATGAATGAATAAATACATAGAGGATAAAATATAAAAAAAAGTATCCAAGTAGAAATATCAATATAAAATAAAAATTTGGTTTACAAAAACAAAAAACTATGTAGATTAGTGCCCCCTGTGGCAGAACTGTAAAGCGGAAATAAAAAAAAAAAACTGTTAAATTAAACTTGGACGCATGATCTTAACTTAATCTTAAAGTCATTATTTTCTGAAAATAAAAAAGTCATAGTTTATTTTCGTTTATTTAATTTACTTAAATCAATTGTCACGATCATAACCTCGTTATCTTTAATCCGACGCTCCCAATAATATTCTCAGTAATTATTTTAAATAATAATAATAATAATAATAATAATAATAATAATAATACTCTACCTGTAATGGCGTGGTGGGAGAAAGCTTCTACATAAGTCAGGTAGTTGTGAGGACAATGTTTCTTCAACCACCGACAAACATCCTGCTGCGTCCACAGGACCACAGGCCTGGAGAGACTGGGCAGCGTGGGACTGGTGTGGTACATGGAGTAGGTGTCTCCACTACAGAGCTGGAAAATACACAGAACTTCAAAAATCAACTTTGGAAATGATCTGCATGAAATGGGATCATTTATAATTATAATAGAGATTAAAACCCTAATTAACTCCCGTCACACCGGATCTAACGAACCAGGAAAGGTTCCGATTCGTTATCGTCCTAATCTGCAACCACAATAACGAGAAAACTTCAAATCAAAAGTTGGAGATGTCAGACTGACTGCGACATGTTCTGATCAAAGTCGGATGTGTCCTCGTCCTCCGTTCTTCGCTCGGTTCCGTTGTTCGTCGTCGACTCTTTCCTTTGTTCCGTAGCGTAAAGCTGGAACCCTGAGGTGAGCGGCAGTTTATAACGCATGCATCTGAAACGAGTCTAACGAAGCGCAGATCCTTCACGTTCTGACATCAGAACTCTGTGGTGTGGCACCTGTCTCCCGGATGCCTCAAAGGTCAGTGACGGTGGGCGCGCCCATGTGCTGACCTCAGGTCTGCGCCGGTCACTCTTTATCTGAAGGTGTTTTTCTTTATGAACATAAACATTTGCCTCAGGCTTTCATTTTATCGGCCGGCAGTTCATAAGGCAAAGCGGCAGATGTTCTGAAACCGATCCGTCCACATCTGGCAGATTAGGCAGAGCTACCTGCACTTAAAGACACTTTTTGGTCCTAATCCGAGGCGCATGTGGCCCATGCGGTCCACTCACGTGACATCATTCAAAGCCAGAATAGTTGTACATCTATGGGGTGTCCACATACTTTTCACCCCACCCCCTCCCTTAAGTCAGGGGTTCTTAAACTGTGGTACGCGAAGCAGCACATTTTGGTACGCCAGATAATGGTATGGATATACATTATATTTCCTGATATATTTTATAAACTGCGTTCTGTAATTTGGCCACTAGATGGCGTCATTGGGCCATTAAAGTGTGACCTATTTTGTTTACAATAAACGCATTTATGAATTTATGAAGGCACCTAAGACTTTATTAGGGTTACGGGCAGGGGGGGTGGGGGGTTGTTTTCCCATGCCCATTCGGGGGAAAACGATGTGGGTGCTGGGCAGATACACCCAGGAGAGGGCACTAGTCTAACACTGAGCACACTCTCTCAGACACACACACACACACACACACACAACAAAGGGCAATTTAGGGCATTAACTTTACCTTGAATCCATGTTTTTAAATAGTGGAAGGAAACTGGAGAACTTGGAGGAAACCCATTATTAAAAATTATTATTAATATAGAATAATTTATCCTCCATTAGGGTCGTGAGGGGGGGGGGGGTCTCCATGCCCATCCAGGGAAGAATGTTTCGGGCGCTGGGCAGACACACCCAGGACAGGGGGGCAATCTATCGCTGGGCACACACTCACTCACACATACACACTCTGTATGGGGCAATTTTAGAGAACTTTTGACTTGATCCATGTTTTTGGACTGTGGGAGGAAACCGGAGAACCCGGAGGAAACCCATGAGGACACGGGGAGAACATGGAAACTCCACCCAGATGGAGATTCGAACCGGGAATCCCTAGTGCTGAGAGGAGAACATGCTAAACGACTAAGCCACCGTGCCGCCCCCGTTACACATCACGCCCAACAATACCTGTTATTGTGATTTATTCAGACCGAGGCCACGCCCTCTCGTACCTCATTGCTTTAACACTTGAGTGATGTTTAAGGTGGAACTTAAAGGTTTGGGTTTTACAGGTTCCACTCGGTCTGAAAGTTTCAGAACCTCTACCTTAAGTGTAACGTTGTATTTGATGGCGTGAATGACACCCTCACACTCAGTGTGTAGTGACACGCCCCCGACGCCCAGGCCTCCACGCGGCGCGCAGTGTGCCGTGACGGTGATGACATTCACGCCGCCGCCGAAAGCCTCGCAAAATCTGTTTTTTTTTTCCTGTAATAGCAGCGTTCCACCTTCTGCACAGACTATAATTAAGATGGATTATTTAATCTCAGACAGCCGGCCCATTAGCCTGCACGCCGTTTCACCAACGACGCCATAAACACACCTCATCTCGACCTGTTCACCGTCCACCGCAGGTCCATCAACAGCGAGTCGGACACGGGGACACGGGGACGGCGGCGCCGAGCGAACCGGCCACAGAGACGGGGACGGGGTAAATAAACCGAGATTTATTCTTCATCAACCGCTCATTAATCTATTTTTATTATTTACATCGACACAGGCGGCACGGTGGCTTAGTGGTTTGGCATGTTCTCCTCTCAGCACTAGGGATTCCCGGTTCGAATCCCCATCTGGGTGGAGTTTCCATGTCCTCCCCTTGTCTGTGTGGGTTTCCTCCGGGTTCTCTGGTTTCCTCCCACAGTCCAAAAACATGGATCAAGCCAATTGAGTTCTTCAAATTGCCCCATATAGAGTGTGTGTGTGTGAGTGAGTGAGTGTGTTTCCAGCAATAGGTTGGCATCCTGTCCTGGGTGTTTGAGGTCAGACACTGATGTCCGATTACAGGACCGGTCCCATGAACTAAACCCCTGTTAATTTTAGGGCTCCACTTCACTTTGCCTGGTTTACAGGGGTGCAGCCTTGCCTAAACCCAAAAAAGGGCCATCCCCTAACTGTTTTCTCAAAGTTGGAAGCAATGGATTATTCAAAAAAGATTACGCTCATTGCTTAGAACATAAAAAATAATTTAAAATATATAATAATAATAATAATAACACACTTCATGTGCAAAAAAATGTCCTAAACCCATGGAACTAAATCACACCTGTATTCTGTGATTAGGGGGCGTGTCCTAATACTTCTGCCCATATAGTGATTATAACGCTGCTTGTAGATTTAGTTTGAACAGATCATAATGGGCCATGGGGTGCTGTAATGTTTAACCCGTTCTCCTCTCAGTGCTGGGGATCCAGCTCCGAATCCCAATCCAGGTGGAGTACGCATGTTCTCCCCGTGTCCGTCTGAGTTTCCTCCCACAGTCCAAAAACATGGATTCAAGGTAAATTGAATGCCCCATAAATTGCCCCATATAGCCTGTGTGTGTGCCCAAAACGTCCCACCCCCACTACCCTAGTAGAGAATTAAGCAGAATAATGAATGAATGACAGTGGCATGGTGGCTTAGTGGTTTATCATGTTCTCCTCTCAGCACTAGGGATTCCCGGTTCGAATCCCCATCTGGGTGGAGTTTCCATGTCCTCCCCGTAATCGCATGGGTTTCCTCCGGGTTCTCCGGTTTCCTCCTACAGTCCAAAAACATGGATCAAGTTCTACAAATTGCCCCATATAGAGTGTGTCTGTGTGAGTGAGTGTGTGCCCAGTGATGGATTGGCGCCCTGTTCTGGGTCTATCTGCCCAGCCTGAAATGTTCACCCCTGGATGGGCATGGGGAACCCCCCCCCCCCCGCAACCCTAATATAGGATAAAGCGGGTGATAATGGATGGATAATGGATGAATGAATGGCGGATCATGCTGGATCCTGACGAGCCGGTGCAGGGTGAAGGTGAGAGCTGTTGAAAGTCATCTAAATGAAGAACATGGAAAGTAAACGATGGTCACGTTGGATGCGCTATTCGAAATTCCGGCGGTAAGGACGTCACGGCGTTAGTAACCTGGTCACCCCGAAGGCAGCTTAAGATTTTATGAAAGCACTGATCCGGTTAGGCCTTTATTACCATAAATTCTTCCTGAGCGCGCCACATCCAGCGCTCTTAAATCCGCCGCATCGAGTCCTCTTCATTACCCGCCGCAATTTTGTGCCTTTTCTTCTATTTGTTTTGCTTTGCTAACCCATTAACCGCCATCTGGGTTTGTTTTTTATTCCGGCCCACTCCCATTCATCTCCAATTTCCATTCCCCTTCACAGTTTTTGCCCTCACTTTCTCCTCCACCCACCCCCCACCCCCCCACTCCCCCTTCCTGTTTGCCTCACAACCTATTTTAACAGCAGCATTCGCTCCTGAGTGGCCCTGGGGAGATCAAGTCCACAAATGCACAACACGCACACACACACACACACACACACACACAAACACAATAAGAGGATGGTTTGACTTGTGGGACCAAGCTGGAAACATATGTCCCCTCTCTGTGCCATTCATCGTCTGGCTGGTTTCACGAGGGACCCTCCCAGAATGCATCTGCGCACCCGAATAACAGCACAACCAATCATCAAAGCCCGAACCGTCAGCAAGCTTGAGCCGGGCGCTCATCGCACCCCGATGGGCAGCGCGCATGGCCGAGACGGAGCTTTGCGGTCAGTATGTACGGGTGCGCCAGCGTGAGGTTCAACCGAGTTTTTTATTGCACACAAACAGCTCCTTTGAAGTCTATAAATAGAATCTGAAACGCAAAGCAAACGCACGTCTACGAACCAGATCAAAAGAATGAGGACGGCGCTCTGAACCCGACAGCAGGAACATTATCAGAACCAAATGTTTACATTTACAGAAGGAAACTGAAGCTTTCATAAGGTTCCTGAGGGTTCTGGAGCCTATCCCGGCACTCGGCGTACGAGACATGAAAAATGAATGATAAAGGACTATCAACAAAGAGGTGACAATCAGGGCTTTAAATCTGATTGGCCGAGCCGTTTGTCCAGCCGTGACATCATTAACAATGCCACACCCCTCGGAGCGCGACACATTCGTATCAATGCGTGAAAAACAACACATTATTTAAAATCATAAAATACAGATTCATATAATCAGAGATCAGCACTAAACCTGTTACTGTTTTTTATAAGATGTGTTCAGTTATTTGGCCACTAGATGGCAGTGTTCGCTTTAAAAACCGGACTAGATTACCTCGCGGAAGATTAGATTGTTAAGGATTTTGCTTTCAACGAACGCATTTCTGAATCTAACCTTGTTTTTTAGCAATAAGACTCTTGGGGTTTTGTATTATTGTAAATAAATCACGTAAAGAGGTGGAAGTGTTCTGCGCCATGCGGGACCAATGACACCCCTTTATGGGATTTATTCAGAATAATGCCACGCCCCCTCGTACCTCACTGCTGTAGGTACAGACTTCACAGCGTGTCACATGATTAAACATTAGACAGGTTTCACTTTCTTTCTTGATAAAGAGCTCTATGAACCGAATGAAGGGCTTTTTAGGAAACGTTAACGTGAAGAACAAACCAAAGCGAACTGTTCTTCCACCCGCAGACACGCGGACGGTGGTGACGCAAGATCTTATCCACCTGCATGTCACCCATCATGCATTCTTTAAAAACCTGTTTTGATCCAAAACCAAACCTTCACACACTCATCACGAGCTCCATCCGTTTCACAGGAACCTGTTCTCCGGCTTCATTTGGAGATTTTCGGCGACTAAAGGTTTTTTTTCACAGTCTTGTTAAAATAAGTCTAGTAATAAAGAAAAGTCTTTTTGTTTCACTTATTTAGTGGTTACACCCCATAACACCACATAACACCCCTATAGCACCCCTATAACACCACTATAGCACCCCTATAGCACCCCTATAACACCCCTATAACACCCCTATAGCACCCCTATAACACCCCTATAGCACCCCTATAACACCCCTATAACACCCCTATAGCACCACTATAACACCCCTATAACACCCCTGTAACACCCCTGTAACACCCCTATAACACCCCTATAGCACAGAGGGTTGAATTACTATAATAAATAAAAACTGTATAACGGCACGGTGGTTTAGTGGTTTAGCATGTTCTCCTCTCAGCACTAAGGATTCCAGGTTCGAATCCCAATCCGGGTGGAGTTTCCATGTTCTCCCCGTGTCCGCGTGGGTTTCCTCCGGGTTCTTCGGTTTCCTCCCACAGTCCAAAAACATGGATCGAGTCAATTGCCCCATATAGAGTGTGTCTGAGTGAGTGAGTGTGTGCCCAGCCATAGATCAGCGTCCTGTCCTGGGTCTATCTGCCCAGCGCCCGAGACGTTCTCCCCTGGATGGGCATGGGAAACCCCCCCCCCCGCCAACCCTAGTAGAGGATAAAGCGGAAGATAATGGACGGATGGATGTGTAATGGCTCTTCTTAATCAGGATTTCATCTTGTACTCCATAAAACAGGAGGCGGTTCCACAGACAGCCGGCGTCCGGGTGAGAACCACGGTGCGTGTAGCAGGACTCGCAGGAGGACGCTGCATCAACATGGAAATGTAAAGCATGGCCTCGGTGACGGAGCAGGAGCACTAAGGTCCAGATCTGAGCCGCGAGTGTTCGGTCATTCATCAGCGATGCTCAGGAGTGGAGTCGGCGTGCTATTTAAAGCGAGTGCTCGCCTTCCGGCTGATCCGCATCTCTCTCATTCTTCGCAAACACAGTCCTGATTCGGATGGATGGCTGTGTACGGGGACGGGGGAGGGGGACGGGGAGAAGGGGGGGTAATGACAGCCAGCGACAGGCCTCCGTTCCTCTTTTTTTTTTTTTTTTTACCCCTTTGACCTTTATTATTATTCAGACTTATTCAGACTCGGTCCTTTCTTGGGAGAACCTGCCAAACACGCAACACCCCGTCACGTTAATGTTCTGAGATCGGCTCGGGAACGCGAGGCGACGCCCTAGTGGCGGAGTATAATGGAAATCACGTGGAGTGGAGTCCTAATGAAAATGGCTCTTTAACGCCGAGAGCACCCGTACGGCGCAACGGTGCCGGGATAGGACGGCTGAATAATCTAATCCCGGATTAAACCGCAGGGAGCTCATAAACCCGCCGTGGCAGCCTCGGTCCGGACGCTCGACATTTAAGTTATTGCAACGTTACCGTCACGTTCTCGGTCCCCGGCTGCTGCAGGAGTTTGACGGCTCGGCCTCCCGCCATGACATTTCTGTGGCCCTCGTGCCAGGTGAGGTTTCCACCGGCATAGCGGCCCAGCTGGTACTTAAAATCCTCTGGAAGAGCCTTGTACTCCACCGCGGGGCGACAGAAGCTGAAGCTGGAGGCGGCTATGGGGCAGAAAGAGAAGGAAGCGTTACGAGAGCAGCACCTTACAGAAGCTCTGTGTGTTCACATAAAACCAAAGTCGTTTTTACGTGGAAATTCAAAGTTTAAACGAATTATAGTAAAAACAAACCCATCCGCATTTTTATACATGAGCTCACAGAGGCTCGTGATTGGCTGGCACCGCTCTGATTGATATGGAGAACTCACACCACCCTCCCCTCCTCTGACCAGCATGCTGTGGAACCAGGAACCGAACTGATGACAGGCTGCAGGGGGTGGAGCTACGTCCAAAAATCTATATATTTAAAAAAAAAATTTAATATAGTGAGTCAATTTATTTCGTTGAGATTTCTTGATATGATAAAAAAAAAAGTTTCTAAAAAACAATATATTTATTTTACTTAGAAATATCGTTAATTAAAAAAAATAAAATAAAAACAAGGTTTGTTAAAAAGATTTTGTGCATTTTTTGCAGTGTACCACCCCGGGTCAGGCCTAGGGGGCGTGCCGGACCGACTCTCTGACCTCCAGTGTGGAGCGTTAGTTTGGGAGTTCTCAAACCCGCAGCTCCACCATCACTCAGTCCTATCCCAGAAGGTCACATAGCTGCAGTAAAACAAACTCGGAGCGCAAACCGTTAAAAAAGACGAGACGCCGAACTGGAATTATTTACCGCCGGTTTTTAAAAGACAACAAATCAAAGCTCGGCGCTCCGTTCGAACCCTCGGTGTTCGTTAAGCCCTCGCCGAACCCGAGTGAGAGTGATTTATACCCGGATCTGAGCGCGCATCGATTCTCCATTATCCGCCGCCTTTAAAATTTAATCCTCACCCGGAGTTCGAGGTCAGCATCGGCGTTTACATCAACCTCGCCGCCTAAACCTCCATCCTTCATCTTCAGAGCCACTTATCTACCCCGGAGCCGCGTGTGCTCCCGGGGCGCAGCGAGCGGGTGGGGAAGGTAACCCCGAGGCGACGCCACCACCGGGTCGGGCCGCCGGACGAGGCCTCCGTCGTGCTCATCCCCGATTGGCCCGTGTCGGCTGCCGGGCGTGACCGGCGTCTCACGGCCGTAGCTTGGCCGGCTCTCTGATCGTTGAAACGAGGGCGTGTGTGTATTCCAGACGCGGCTGTGGCATTAATGATTCAGGAGGCGGCGGTCCTCGGCGGCCGGTGTGTTTACGGACAGGGGCGGCTCAGTCGGCCTGCGCCTCCTCATTAAAATCTCACCTCTCTAATTGACAATGTTGTCATAGCGCAACAGAGGACAATCAGCCGAGCGTGGTAATGTGAGAGGAGTGTGTGTGTGTGGGGGGGGGGGGGCGGGAGGTGGGGAATTGGCCGGCATAAAAGGCATCTCTTTGGCTTTCTTGCTCATCTCTGTTTTTCTCCCTCTTCCCCGTTCCTCCTCCAGCCTCGCCGACCTACAAAGGCAGTTCTCACGGAGGCCGCCCGTCTGATGCGACGGCGATACGCTTTGCCGTCCCACACTAACAAAGTGGCTTTCATGGCCGAGCCTCTGAAGTGGGTATGGGGTGATGTGGGATCCGTGGGAATGTGGGTAATAACACCTTTCGGCTCATGAGCTCCCGGTTCGGCACATCCTCTGCCGTGCACCTCGGTAATTGCCTTTTACATCCACCAGAAACAACATCCAATAATAAACGCCGTTTGGATAAATGTGTCGGGACGCCTACGGCAGCTTTCATCGTGTCGCTTTCTAACGGGGTCTGCCTTATCGCTGGAAGAGCGGCACGCCTCTGAGGACGGCTTGCTGTAAGATTTTGGAGCGTGGGTTATTTATTTTTTATTTTTTTTATAGTTAATATAGCAGAGAGGTTGTGAGGTTGGGCACCGATGTTGGAAAGTTTATTTTAAAGGCTTTGGATGGGGTTGAGGTCAGTTAGGTCAGTGGTTCTAAGACCGTGGTATGCCAGATAATACAATACGTTAGGTTTCCAGAGCTCTTTTATAAACTGCCTTTTGTAATTTGGCCACTAGATGGCGGTATTGGACCGAAACCAGAAAAATAATCCGTGTTGACTTTACAAAGCCGGACTAGATTACATCGCAAAACTCCAGATTATTAAGGATTTTGTTTCCAATAAACATTTTTATGAGTCAAAAGGTCAGGCGCTGGGCAGATGCACCCAGTAGAGGGCGCCAATCTATCACTGAGCACACACTCACACAGACGTCAAAGGGAAATTCAGAGCATTCAATTCACCTTGAATCCACCTGGTGCACTGGAGATGGAACAGAACAGGGCCTTCCCCAAACTGCTTGACTCGGTTTTGAGGGCCCGAGGTGCCAAGACGCCTTCAGACCGCCCTCTCCTGGTTCGGTTGTTTACTTCGGGGAATTTACCTCGTTGCCAATTAAAGGTGAAACGTCTGATCTACGGGGTTTTTTTTCGAAGCTGCAATAACACAGGATATTAAAATGCCACGCTGAACCTCGCCCCTCGTTCGAGGACGTTACACAGACTGCGGGAGACGGAGACTCGAAAGCAAACGAGCTCCATCTGAGATCTTTAGCTGATTAATCAGGACATTTTAGCGGGTTATTAGAGGGTTAATGAGCGAGAGCATGCCGACATAACGCTCATGATGAATATATACACCGAATAATTCCGCAGACCACGTCCCACTCTGCAAATGATGTGGAAACAGTTTGGGGAAGGCTCTGCTTTCGTCCAGCATCACATAGAGTCCTCCATAAAGTCTACAAAGACATGGATGGATGGACATGGAGGCAGCTTTGGGTATCATATAGAAAGCCCTCACAGAGTTCTCCGAGGATCAGATCCCCCACCCCCCAGCCACCCACCCCACCCAGGACACTGAGGGTTCTTTGATTTCAGATTCCTCAGATGGTCGTCTTCATCGTCCTGCTGTTGTTTGCAGGGTTTCGTGGAACAAACTGCGGGTTCATTAACGTCGGACGCCGTTTTCGGGAACCCTGCTCGGTATGGAACATACGATCACGTTTACCTTATGGGAACCTCATTAGTGGATGTTTCTGCTGGAGGCCTGCAGTCTTGATTGCCGTCCTCGCCTCGGCCGTAATGGAGGGCCACGGGCATGAGCGCTACCTCGACGAGGTTACCCGACCCGTGCAGCGGACGGCATCTGAATCCTGAAATCCCGCCGGCCGCGGACCGGTGCGCGTTCATTATGCGCGCTCTCGGCCCTGGCAGCGGCGCACGAGGCTTTGAACTTCACAGGACGAGCGAACTGCAACATCTGCGCCGAGTAATGAGCTAGAAGGGAGCGTCTGAGACGGGGCCGCAGCCAGCCCCTCCAGCTCCGGCTTAATTACCGATGCAGACGGATGCCAGATTGAATTTGCAGCTCTCGACTGAAACGCCGTCGCCGCCGCCGCCGCGCTGCAGGTATGTGGTTTTGCGCGTAATGGCACCAGTGATCAAAAGCTGGGGGGGTTCTTCATGTCTGGCTTTTTTAATGCTTGTTTACGTGTACAGATAGAAACTTGGGTGGTGGAACCGTGTGGGGGGGTGTGTGGGGGTGAGTTCAGGTCCTCCCCGTGCATCACACCCGCCACGCCCTATAGGACATGACATTAAATTAATCAATCACAGTGGGGTCTCCGTGACATGTGCCACCATTTTAATTAAAGGCAGGACAGTCTGTGTGTGTGTGTGTGGGTGTGTGTGTGTGTGTGTGTGTGTGTGTGTGTTGGTTTCTGAGGGTCTATTACCCGTTTGGTTTTGTTTACACCGGTTTGTGCTGGTTTCTACTGGTTTGTACTGATTTACACTGTGTATCAACTGTTTTTCAACTGGTTTGTGATGGTTTACAGTTTTATTCACTAGTCTTTAACTGGTTTACACTGTTTAGCGACTGTTTTTGGACTGGTTTACACTGTTTATTGAATGGTTTACCGTTTACGCTTATTTATGCTGGGTTACATAGTTTTCTTGACTGTTTTTTTGACTGGTTTGTGCTACTTTACACTGTTTTTGACTGGTTTGCACTGGTTTGTGCTGGTTTACATTGGTTTATTGTATGGTTTACACTGTTTATGAACTGGTTATAGCTGGTCTACACTGGTTAATGCTGGGTTACATAGTTTTCTTTACTGTTTTTTGACTGGTTTCTACTGGTTTGTGCTGTAGTCCACTGGTTTAAACTGGTTTCCACTGGATCTGTAGGTTTACATGGATTTGTATATTCTTCTTTTCCTGATCTAGTGCTGATCTAGAACCGGTACGGTGCTTTGCAGTAATGACTGTTTGTGATTTGGATCTTTAGCATTAATATCATCTATAAACCTGTGTTGTTCTAAATGTGGGTGCTTTTGTTGGTCGTTTCTCTTAAACAGCACTGATTACCTACTAATCCTCCATTTGTAAAGGATAAAAACGGCTAATGTAGCGTTACGCTTTAATAGGGATCAAACGGCACATAATGACAGTGTGTGGGGACATCTGGAGTGCTTCATGTAGTACTTAATGTCTCTCGCTCTTGCTTTCTCTCTGTGCGTGTGCGTGTGCGTGTGTGTGTGTGTGTGTGGTTGAGAGAGAAAGCGAGAGAGAGAGTGATTAACATTTTATAGGAGCAAATGTCCTAATAGTGTGGTGTATCAATCTTTAGTGCACATGGACATCTGGCTGATCTGCGGATAAGTACTTTTAGGTTGTAGGCTGTGTGTGCGTGCGTGTCTGTGTGTGTGTGTGTGTGTGTGTGTGTGTGTAAGAGACAGAGAGGGGGTGATATCAGCTAAGACAAGCTTGGACATGGTTGACAGCATCTCTGTGATGACAGACAGCATGAGGCTTGTGATCTACAGAAGGGACTGTAATTTAAAAAGGCAATGATAATTATAAGACCCTTTTCTAAGACTGTTCATAAAGCCGGGAATAAAGTCTGAGGAAGAAACAGACAGACAGACAGACAGACAGACAGACAGACAGACGGAAATGTGCTCAGGCTGCTCAGCTGCCAAGAAAAGACAAACCTTCACAGGATTCATTAAAACAACCTTATAGAAATTCAGGAGCGACGCTGCATAATTGAGACCTGGATTTAAATCCATTATAAATCTGCACGCAGTGAATTAAACTGTTTTTATAAAAACACAGAACCAATCAGTAAACGACTCGACCCGGCATCTCTCTCTCTCTCTGTCTTTTACAGACACCTCGCAAACATTTCCCAAAATCCGCTTCGTCTTTAAACTCAGACTAAAGTTGGTTCCATCGACGCTAAAGTCTTTAATTATAAAGATTTGTGGAGAAACCTGAAGTGCGCTTCGTGTCATTAACCCTTAAATCAAACCGACCGTCCGTCACGGACAAGTTAAAGGTTAAAAGAAAATATAAGCAAATATAATGAAGGAAATTAAGATGAATTATTTGGGGCTGATAATAAAACAGCCGCGCGGAGCCGCACTTCCTAAAGCCGCCCGGTTCGGATCTCAGAAGTCCGTCCGGCAGCTGCGAGCTGCTGTTTGAGGAAACGAGGACGAGGATGAGGACAGTGGGGACTTACCGTCCACAGCCATGTCCGCGCTGCGTCTCGACGTCCTCTCACGGGAATCGGGGACGGAGCTGATAGTCCATGTTCCCTCTGAACCCGAACCCGAACCCGAACAATGCGCGCGCCTGCCTGCCTGCCTGCCTGTCTGTCTGTCCGCGCGTGCGTGCGCGCGCGCGCGCGCGCGTTCCACTGCCGAGACGGAGGCCCCGCCCACCCGGCGCAGGTGACAGAACGCGAGAACACGCCAAACGTCCTTGACTCTCAGACTGAGCCGCCGAACGACGCGCCTTCCGGTCGCACCTCTCCAAAGTGCAAACGGACGAACCCCACGAACCCCACGAACACGAGACAGATCCAGCAATTAATTCATAAATAAAATCGCTGTGTTTCAATTTGTCTCATTGTCACATGTGTAAAAAAATTTTTAAAAAGCTTTCTAAAGAACCTTGGGAACAGTTTGGGGAAGGCCCTTTGATCTCCTGGATAACACAAAGCGAGGGCCATAAAAACGCAGTTGGGTGAAACTGGTCTGGAGGTCCTGACCTCCACCACCTCCAACATCTTTGGTGCGAATGGAACATCGGTGCCACCTCACACATGCTCTTGTAAATAAATGAGCAAAATTACTTTACATTTTCGGAGAAGGCTGTTTGCTCTGAGGCTCATCATCAACCTCAAGTTCAAGTCATTTATTTATTGCTTTTTTCACAATAGGGCATCATCACAAAGCAGCTCTACAGAGTTGTAAACCTTTAAATCCTCAAAGAGCACGCCGAAGTGACAGTGGGAAGAAAAAAACTCCCTGTTATTTCATTATTTTAGTTCATTTTAAAACAGAAACCTTGTGAGGACCGAGGCTCGGTGGTGGCCTCATCCTCCTTGAGCGGCCGCGCCACATCAACAGTGCAGGACAGCCATGTACAGATTGTGTGGTGATCAGGTGACCCGTATTTAATAATTGGGACACTATATAAAAAAAAACACCGAGGGCGTCCTGCAGGACCGCCGGTCCAATAAATATTCAGGTTCCATCCAGTAATTGCCGTAGCCGCAGTGCAACCTGCAGAACCATGGATGAAGAGCTGACCACACCTCCAGCAAATTAGTAACACCTTAAACGAAACAAGCAAGAAAAGCAGTTAGAGTTAATAAAGCACAGTAGTTAGTTAATTAACCAGAGTTTGATTGACACAGTGCATCATGTGACTCCGGCATCACTGACTAGAGCAGCAGAACTGAAAGGGGCAAACACTGCAGGGTATTTAGTTGGGGGGGCTCCCCGGATTAGCATCATATCAGTGCCACACTCTCTACTAATGATGAGCTGGATGAAGAGGTGGACCGCCAGCGCAGACTGATCCCAGATCAGCAGCCCATCAGCGCCGAGCCCGGCGCGGTCTTGTTGACTGTGTACTGTCTGTCTCATTATCATGGACTCTGAATGTCTCTTTCAGCATGTGATGGATTACACCAGATTAATCCACTGAAACATCCATCAATACAGACCAATCCACCTCGGCTCCGCGTCAGGAGACGGGTGTTGTGAGAAAGGCGAGGCCTGCGGTCTCCCACGGCCTCCCGACGGCAGAACCCACGGTCACGTGATTCACTGAGAACACAAACAACACAAACAACACGGTGTTCAGGTTCAGGAAAAGAAAAAAAAAAAGGGTCGCTCAGGTGGAGGATTTAAACTCTGTACACTAGAGGGCAGCCTTTCTCCTCTCAGCGCTAGGGATTCCGGGTGCTGCTGCATGTGTGCAGATTCAGAAGGGAAAGCCACGCCCCTTTTGCACAGGTGACAAGAATGCCAAACGGGCTCGACACCTGGTCTGAGGTGTCAACACTGCAATCATCATTAAACTGAAGTGCTTTATACCACAGATGTTAAAAAGCAAGCACCTGGACATGCGTTTCAGACATCTGCATACGTCCAACTTTGTTAAAACAGTTTGGGGAAGGGCCAGGTTGGATTTCAGCATGATTTGGCACTATTAGCAAAAGAGTGAAAACTGTTACGGCTGCTCAAGTGGAACCATGTTAGAACAGAACATCATTAAACGAAAACTTTAATATATGATAATAAGGGCGGCACGGTGGCTTAGTGGTTGGCATGTTCTCCATGTCCTCCGGGTTCTCTGGTTTCCTCCCACAGTCCAAAAACATGGATCGAGGTCGATTGAATTTGCCAAATTGCCCCATGTAGAGTGAGTGTGTGCCCACTGATAGATTGGCGCCCTGTTCTGGGTGTATCTGCCCAGCACCCGAAACGTTCTCCCCTGGATGGGCATGGGGAACCGCCCCCCCCCCCCTCTTGTCCCTGATTTGATTTCAGGGACAAGAGACATTAGGAATGAAGGGAACCTATAAATAAATAAATGAATTAATCTGTCCTGCTTTTATTCCACCCCCCGTTATAAACCTTGTAATCATACAAATGCCATCTTAATTTACAGCCGTGTAAACAAACCTCGGATTCTATGCTCATCAGCTCGACGCACGGGCCGCGTCGTCGTCTACATTCAGGTCCTTATTGTCTCGTCTGTAAATAAAATCAACGGTGGGGCCGAGTCCACGCTGATTGTACAATGAGAG
This sequence comes from Corydoras maculifer, assembly GCA_019802435.1. NCBI lineage: Eukaryota > Metazoa > Chordata > Actinopteri > Siluriformes > Callichthyidae > Corydoras > Corydoras maculifer. The sequence goes on from JAFMOD010000023.1 coordinate 268,998, forward strand.
CATTATGAGAACCGGCCGAAAAACAGGCCTCTTATACACGCTGCAGCGTTCAACGCGTCCATCCTAAAGATCTGCCTCACGTCTCCCCCCGCCGGGCGTCGCCGGGTAATAACCAGCAGAACGGCAACCGAACCCTAATGGTTCCTCTCAGTGAAATTAAGCTGCAGGAACCGGCAGCAGCTGGAACTCCCCTCGTCCGTCCACTCAGGCGGGAGCTGCCCCGTCGGCCCGCGTTCTCACCCCGAAGACGCCTCGCTGCTCGTGCTTAGGACTTCAGATAGACATCAGTTTAATTACCACTTCCAGGACGCCGCTGCCACGCCACGACTCCGACGCCGAGCCCCAATTCCATCATGGAGCCAGAAACTGTGAAATTAAAGGCTGCAAGCAGGAAAAGTCATCACACGTCAACCTGCGTTGCATATTCATGACCTCCTCCTGACGACGCAGTGACAGAGAGCTCGCGCGCACTCATCCTGCAGCGCGGGGTCCAATCAGGACATCCCAACATCGTCCATTCAATCAGCCACTGTCCCTCACTCGATCCCTCACTAGGCTCTACGAGGGTTCCCCATGCATATCCAGCGGAGAACGTTTCAGGCGCTGGGCAGATACATCCAGGACAGGACACCAATCTATCACTGGGCACACACAATCACAATCGACACACTCTATATGGGGCAATTTAGAGGATTCAATTCAGTATACAGTATTTGGTCTGTGGGAGGAAACTGGAGAACCCAGAGGAAATCCACACAGACACAGGGAGAACATGTACCCTCTACTAGGGTTGAGGGTGGGGCAGGGGGTTTCCTAATGCCCTGGACAGATACGCCCAGGACAGGGTGCCAAACTATCTCTAGGCACACACTCACTCACACACACACACAATTTATATGGGGCAATTTGGAGCATTCAATTGACCTTGAATCCATGTATTTGGACTGTGGAAGGAAACCGGAGAACCCGGAGGAAACCCATGACGACACGGAGAGAACAAACTTCACCCAGATTGAAATTCTTATCCACCTCTACTAGGGTCATGGGGGGGGGGTCCATAATGCCCATCCAGGGGAGAACGTTTCGGGCGCCGGGAAGATACACCCAGGACAGGGGGGCAATCTATCATTGGAGCTCACTCACAAACACACACTCTTTATGGGGCAATTTACCTTGAACCCATGTATTTGGTCTGTGGGAGGAAACTGGTGAACCCGGAGGAAACCCACACGAACACGGGGAGAACTCCACCCATATAGGGATTCGAACCTGGATCCCCAGGGCTGAGAGGAGAACATGCTAAACACTAAACCGCCCACTCTCTCCTTTTAATGATAATTTATTCACTTATTTAATTCCCGGCTTCACCAAACCTCTGATCTGTCTGTAGAGCCGTCGAGCAAAGGCACCCAACCCCATACTGCCCCCGGTGTTCGGTGGTGTCCGGAGGCTGTGAGACCGCACGCCGTCTGCCGGCGCCCCCCGCAGACCGATTAGCTGTTCTAAGACAAACAGCGGCCCGAGCGACGGGACCTTACAGTCAGCGGTCGAATCCGGAGGGTTGGTGCGATCTATAAACAGGGGGAAGCAAAAACAAGCAGAGACAGAGGAGCAGCCAACAGGAGGGGACACCGAAAGAATGTGGACACCACTCAGAACTGGATTCAAAAAAGGTGGCTTAGTGGTTTGGCATGTTCGCCTCTCAGCACTAGGGATTCCCGGTTCGAATCACAATCTGGGTGGAGTTTCCATCTTCTCCCCGTGTCCGCGTGGGTTTCCGTCGGGTTCTCCGTTTTCCTCCCACAGTCCAAAAACATGGATCAAGGTCAAATAAATTCTCCAAAATGCCCCATATAGAGTTTGTGTGTGAATGAGTGTGTGCCCAGCGATGGATTGGCGTCCTGTCCTGGGTGTATCTGCCCAGCACCTGAAATGTTCTCCCCTGGATGGGCATGGGGAACCCCCCCCTCCCCCCCATCCTCCAACCCTAGAGGATAAAACGGAAGATAATGGATGGATGTATCTTAATACATATTATCTTAAGATAATGGATTTGTGACACACACACACACACACACACACACACACACACAAAGGCCACTATGAGAATAGAACCCACAAATTTGTTGCCTCAAAGCGAAGTTGTTCATGTTCCCTCAACAGACTCCGTTTTGTACATTTACTCTGAAATCCAGGCGTTCGTCCAATCAGGGCGAGGTGTTTAGAGCTTCCAGATGTGGGCCGAGCCTCCACCCTCCTGACGTGGGTAAGCAGCAGCTGCATGGATTCCCGGGGAAACGGGGGTCTTTGGATATCGAAGGTGCTGCCTGCATACTTTTGGAGATCCAGTGTTTTTCTGAAGACAGAGGCTTGTGTTGATGGCGAGCGGCACACGCCTCGTTTCGGCAGCGGGTGGCGTATGAGGTGGCGTATGAGGCGGGAATCGTGGTCGAGCGGGAAAAAAAAGCCCCTCCGCCTGCTGCAGCCGGGTTCGGTGGATCTGGGTGGAGGACGGAGGTGGAATAAAGTCTGGCTTTCTTTAAACCAGGTGCTTCTGAACCTCAACAGCTGCTCCATTATGTGCTTCCTGGGTGGAGGTGGGCAGCGAATGAAAGAGGAGGAAGGCAGGCGCGTGGCGGTGGCGCTTGGGGGGGGGGGGTTGTCGTGCGCCGTGCCAGCTCCCCGAGCCCGTTCAGATGAACAGCTGATAAATCAACCGCCAAGTCTGAAAAACAAGCGGCCATGAATCAATCCACCCGAAGGGAGGTGACGTCCACACTCAGAGGAGCATTGTTCAGGACCCAGCACCACCCCATTAAGAGAGCGCCTTCCTCACTGAAGGTGAACCTTAAGGTGGTTGAGCTGCAACGGCAGAAAGCCAGCAGGATTTGCACTTCATCATTACCTTCCTCAATCTGCGCAGCTTTGTGTCGACCTTTACCACCGAAAAGCCCAAACCTGGACGTCCAAACCCCGAGCTCGACTCTCCAAGCTGCGCAAACTTCAGACCGTCAGCGGCGCCACCTGGAAACAGAGTCAACACTGTCGGCTTATTAGCCCCTCATTAGCCGCCACACAAAGGCGTGTTGTGTTTTTTTTTTTTTTTTAATGGTTTGTTACCCGAGCTGTAAGGCTGCTGTGTGTGTTTGCTTTCTCCATACCAGTGTGTGTGTGTGTGTGTGTGAAAGGTCTGAATGATCCTGTGCTCCCAGATGTTGGTCCGTCGCTGTGGTTCAATCAAATTCCAAACGAAGCAACAACAACTGCGTCGACTCAGCCCAAACTCATCCCATAAGTTCTCATGGAGTTCTCATTAGTTCAGTTCTAAGACTTGAGAACCCGCGAAACGTTCCTCAGTATTAAATCAAATGAAAATAAGCACAAAAACACTCTATATGGGGCAATTTAGAGCCGTCAATTTACCTTTAATCCATGTTTTTGGACTGTGGGAGGAAACTGGAGAACCCTGAGGAAACCCACACGGACACAGGGAGGACATGCAAACACCACCCAGATTGGGATTCGAACCAGGGAATCCCCAGCGCTGAGAGGAGAACATGCCAACCACTAAGTCACCATGCCGCCAATTTCAATATTTTAGTTTATTAAAATATTTTTTTAAAAACTCGTCATGAGGGAATCTCGTTAACGAAGATTACACTCATTTATGGAATTATTATTAAAGCTGGAAACTCCACCCAGATGGGGATTCCAACCGGGAATCCCTAGTGCTGAGAGGAGAACATGCCAAACCACTAAGCCACCGTGCCGCTACTATAAACCTATTTATTGTATTTCACTTATTACGGGTAATTGTCATTATTTACATTCGGACCCGCCGTGTTTGCAGGACTTTCGGTGTGCTTTCCTCACCGCGGTGTCAGTGTGTGCTCCAGACGTCGAGTCCACATGTCGCCTTCACCGTGAGCCTGCAGTTTGAGTTCAGTGTGCAGCCACCACTAATTAAAGTAATAATTATACAGTATAATATGAACTTCCATAAGTACAGAACTCACAAACAGTAACGTGCGATGGCTCGTCCACCCAAACCAACGCCGGTCAAGTTCTTCGACGTTACGGCATCACTGTGAAACAGGGAGAGAGTAAACAAGTTCGGAATTCGGCTTTAAACTATAATAAATCAGAGTGTGGATGATGTCACGGCGGACTGAATGGGAACCCTTGTGTTGCTGAGCAGGTTGCCTGAACTCCACCTCAAATCCTCGAAACACAGCAAACCTATAGACCCAGTTAAAAGAATGCCCCTTGTGTGTATGTTGGGTGTTTGGTGGAATTATGGGCGGGGCTATGTAAATCACGCCTTCCGGTGACTTATTAGTTGGCGCCGAGCTCCCGGGTCCAGACCGCGCTGACCTGCAGTACACGAAGGATCTGTGTCCAGGGTTCTGGAGTAAAAGGGAACTGAAGATGCTTTTTCCAGGGTTCCTCTGTGCGGTCGTTCTTCTGAGCTCCAGCATCACCGTGACGGACACTTTCGGGGCGTTCCAGCGCGACCCCAACTTGGGGGGCTACGACCCAGGGGCCGGTTCTCAGCAGGGCTCGGGGAATCCTGTGGCGAGAGACAAGTAGGTTTACATATAAACTGACGTGGAAGAAATTAATGCATTGATGATATTAATAATACAGTGAACCCAGGGATAAAGAGCAGACTGGTGTTGAGATGTTTGCAGGAGATGTCAGGAGGACTGATCTGGGATCTGTGAGGTTGAAACAGAACATGCTTGATGTTGAATGACCTGCAACGGGACTGCGATGTGACCGCGATACTGATACAGTGTGTTCTTCAGCTGTAAACACAGAGTAGATCATACATCAGACCATTCAGATCACACACTAACCTTCATATGAGATAGATGGGAGCATCACACACACACACTTAATACACTCTTCCATACACTTAAATGGGGCAATTGATCATGTCTAATTCCCTCCCCTAACATGTTTTTAGAAATGAAACCCCAATCCCTGGACTAAATTCTCACCTTTGATGTTTCTTAATAAATATTTGGTGCTGCTTTACGTTCAGTCGCATACCTTCACCTTAGAAGTGTAATTCATATGTTCTCAAGGCCATTTGTCTCATTTATAAGATGCGTGAGGGTGCTGGGGTCTATCCCAGCACTCACTGGATGAAAGGTGGAGAAACACCAGGGTCCTTAACTTATTAACATGACTTAACGCCAATATTCTTTAAAGATCATTTTTAATGTGCATTTGACTTTTAATGCAATTCTGGTTTTAATTTTCAAACTGAACCAAACTTTTCATGCCAATCTGTTAATTAGGGCGCGGAAGCTCAGAGGTTAAGGTGTTGGGTTATCAATCTGAAGGTTAGGGGTTCAAATCCCAGGTCCACTGAAGTTACCAATGTGGGTCCTTGAGCAAGGCCCTTAACCCTCATTGCTCCAGGGATGTTGTGATGAACCCTGCCTTCACCTTGTAAGTCGCTTTGAAATAAAGCGTCCAATAAATGACCAAATGTAATGTAAATGGATTAGTCTCTGTATATAATCTGTGCAATTTATTATTAATTATAGTGCAAAATAAATACAAGAGGATTGAATTAAGAGTCATAATGACTCAGGAATCATATTATATGTATTTAATATTTTAAAGCTCGTAATCATTTAACCATTTAAAGGCCCGATTCCACGTGACCTGACCCCTCAGAACCAACAGCAAAAATCTCATCTCAAAAACAAAAAAACACACAAAAGATATGTTTAAAAAACATCTTTTTTAGATCTGCTTTTGCAATCTTGTTGTTTTCTGTTTATTCTATTTTTTTCTTCTTTTTTTAACGTTTTTACTGTAATAATATGATTTTCTTTAAATTTGCTTTTCCATTTGTTTCTGTAAAGCATCCTTAAATATCCCGAAAAGTGCTGATAAATAAAATTGTATTATTATTATTATTATTATTATTATTATTATTATTATTATTATGTTTATGTCTCTGCAAATTCCATCTGTAGCACAAAACTCCTCAAAACTCCAGATTGTAACGATGAGGAGGCGTGTCCCAATACTTTCGTTCATCTAATGTATACGAGAGTAATATGATATAGTTTGGGGGGGGGATCATGTATGCGGCGTTTGTTGCTCTTTATTGATCTATTCTTTGATCTATTTCATGTTAAGCCCCTAAGATTTAAAAAAAAAAAAAAAAGAATAAAATGAAGAATGGAAAAGAGATTCATTTATAACACACAGCCCCGAAATGATTCATTATTGATCCGATGGCTTTGATCTTCTCTCTATTCTCCACCTTCAGGAACCACTGTGCATACGTGGTGGAGAGGAGTGTGTCCTACACCACGCCCGCTGGCGCCGCGCCGTACATGAAGGCAGATTACAGCAATTGTGGCTACGGGAAAAGGTGTTCGCCACTAAAGTGAGCGCGCGCACACACACACACACACACACACACACACACACACACTTTACAGCTCAGAGGACACACCTTTCTTCTGTTTCTGTCTGTATTTAGAAGTTAATAATCACATGTTAATAATTATAAGAGTTTGATTAAGTTGGGTTGCGTGTGGCTGCACCCTCAGGTACCGCATGGTCTACAAACCCGTGTTCAAGGTGGCACACAAGACGGTCACCGAACTAGAGTGGCGCTGTTGTCCTGGCTTCCGTGGAGTTGGATGCCACCCCGAACAGGCAGCTTACGGAATGAAAGCCATGCCACCTTTTAAAGGTTTTAATCGGCCCCCTTATGGAGATCCACAGTCATCCCTGAAAGGTCCTAGACCTTCTCAAAAGGGCCCTGTGCCACCCTACAACGGCCAGGAGCCCTCTTCCAAAGGCTGGCAGCCATCTAGGGGCCCTGGACCTTCTCAGAAAGGCCCTGTGCAATCTCACAAGGGACCTGAAGCTTCCAATGAAGATCCACAATCATCTATGAAGGGCCCAAGACCTGCTCAGAAAGGCCCTATGCCGTCCCATAAGGGGCCTGTGCAGTCTTATTCACAGGCAAATATGAAAGGCCCCAGACCTAGTCACAAAGGTCCGATGCCACCTTACAAGGGCCCTGAGCCCTCTTATGAACATTCACAGTCAAATATGAAGGGGCCCAGACCTGCTCAGAAAGGCCCCATGGCATCTCATAAGGGCAGGCAGCCATTTATGAAGAGGCCTAAACCATTCCAGAAAGACCCCTCACCATCTTATAGTGGTGCTGAGCCCTCGTATGAAGACATGAAGGGGCCCAGACCTTCTCACAAGGGTCCTGTGTTGGCTTTCCAGGGTCAAATGCAAGCCTATAAGTCTCCTTATAACACCCCACAAAACACCCCTCAGAGAGGTATAATGACATCACACTCGGGGCCAATGCCTTTTGCAAGGGGCCCAGTGTCTCAGCCGGCCTACCACAGAAACCCCTGGAATCCAGAGATGATGTCATCCCACATAATGAGTGGCCATCCTAACCCAAATGTTCCATCCCACCCGGAAACGTCATACGGAGCTCATCATCCCAATCATCATCCGGAGTCCAGCTCCGAAATTCCAGAACCTCACGTCTCTGAAACCAGCGAACACCATTCTGAGCACGAGCCCAACTTAGATGATCACGAACCAGTGACGGATTATCAAGATCCCGTTCCAGAGAACCAGGAGGTTCCACAGCCAGAGATTGGTGTGGTTCATGAGGCGCAGGCGCCCTCTGGTGTCAGGGAGCTGAACGTCGGTGAGGTTTTGACACGATTACTTTGAAATACGTTCACATAATTCCGGCCATGTTTGTTTAAGTTCCATGTAATAAATATAAAAAAAGATTTATATTCATTTCTCTTGCAGGTTCTTTAGAGGACGATGTCACAATCGAACGCTTGAATCGAATGGAGGAGGACGTGCAACTACTCTCACAAGGACTTGAGACTCTCCGGTCCAAGATAACTGGTTTGGAGGACCAGCTCAGGGCCTCACTCCGGGAGGACGCCAACCGCATGCTCTCCACCATCTTATCCGCTGCCCCGTTCTCAGTTGCGGCTAATTCCCAAGCGTCCACCATCGCCTTTGGGGACCTGCCTGGCGATGCACCAAATATGGAGGGCCCTGATCGAGCGCACTTCCCAAATCTGGGTGAGCTGGCCGAAAAGGTGTCCCAGCTGAGCTCGGACCTGCTTGTCAAAAGCACGGAGTTGGCAGAGATCCGGAACACGGTGCTGGACCACAACAATGCCCTGCAAAGGCTGATCGGTGGGCCGGCAAACCTCAACGAGTCCCAGGAGGTTCTGGAGGTTCTGATGGAGTCCAAACTTAGGGAGGTCGAAGGGGCCATGTTGGAGAAGTTTGAGAAGCGTGTGGAGGTGGCAGAGCAGTGCTGTGGGGACAGGCTGGTGGAGGCACAAGTCCAGTGTAGGAAGGAGATCATGGAAGGCCAGCAGGTTCTGAACCAGGTCATTAACGGAAGTGTGATAGCCATGCAGAAGGAGCTTGAAAAAGTCCACGCCGAGCTGCAGGGCATGGAACCCGAGGACGGGTGCTGTATCGCAGTGTCAAGCTTGAGTGGACAGATGGTTCTCCTGGAGCAGTCGATGGATGGTTTGAACCAGTCCCAAAAATACCTTCGTGCTGAATTGGGAAGCCACAAGGACCACGTGGAGGGCATGGTAGAAGGCCGACTGGGTTATCTGGAGTCTATTGTAAGCGTAACCGACAAGAACATAAAAAATGTGAGCGGTACAACATCTGGTGGCGTGGAAGCATGTCTAGATCGCAAGATGAATGATCTCGAAAGGCGCTTGTTTGCGGCCGTAGAGGAACTCGCTAATGACACCTCTCTTGCCCTGTTGGAAGGCCAGGTAGTACCCACTTTTAAAACAGAAGCCACCTCCCTTAGGAGGAAGGCGGAGCTGGATATGGATCACCTCCAGAAGCAGCTTAGCTCTCTGGAGCTACTCTGTACATCGTCCTGTGCCCCACAGCCGGTCCTCACAGGATATGCGGCACCACTAACGACTACGGGTAAAGACGACCAGACCACCCACAACCCCCTAAACGAACAGCTTACGGCGCAGACGCAAAGGCTGGACCTTCTGAACGCATCCCTGAGTTCGTTGGTCTCTCAGCTGGCTGAGAGACAAGACCAGACGGTCCTCCAGAGTGAAATCACCCTGCTGAGGGTCAACATGAACGCCGTCAATGCCACGCTCTGTGGACTGAAGGACTCCTTTGGAACGGTGGTGCAGGAAGTGGGGCAGTCCAACCTCACCTGGCAGCAGCGTGAGGAGAGGCTGGCGCAGCAGGTTAAAGGCGTGGTGCAGCTGGTCGGACGTCAGGCCTCCATGTTGGGCGCTGGGGAGAGAAGGCTGACCCGTCTGAAAGGGGAGCTGCAGGATCTGAAGCACAGACTGGCCCAGGAGCTCCAGAACTGTCGCTCCACGGCTCTGGGCGTCCAGAAAGAGGTGAGTGAGGTGGGGGGGCGCGTCAGCCGCATGGAGGGCCAGTGCGGCGGCCTGGCCCGGTTGTCTGAAGAGCTGGAAGGGATCCGAGGAGAGTTGGAGAGGCATTCCGAGGGCCACATCTTGCAGGTCAACAGCACCCTCGTGGATCATTCGGTTCAGCTGTCTCAGCTCAGAGATGCCTTAAAAAACTGTACAGAAATGGCCACGCCTACAGCGGCGACGGGTGACCGCTCGGCAGTGACGCCCTCGTGGACTGCCGAACCTGGTCGACCACGAGGAGACCAGTTTGCGTTCCATAAACACGGAGAAGGACGCCAGGAACCTGCTCAGCAGGGTCCATAACGTGGAGATCACCTTACCTCAGAGTACTATCCTTCAATCGAATGATCGATTTTATTTTATTTGACTTTCCTTTTCTCCCTGCCGACAGCTGACTACGCCTCGGACACGCTCGGTCCAATAAGGTTTCAATTCTGGGTCAAATCCCATCTAAAATCAGCTCATGAACTCAAAAACATAAAAGCAACGCCGAGCCGCCCGTCCGTCCGGAGCAGTTACTGCGCAGTTCCGTAATGCAGCGTTAACGTTTATACGGTTTATAATCGGTCGTTTTAAGGTGTTAAATTATGTGGCTCATCTGTGAACTGTTATACTTGAGAAACAAAGACGTGTGTCTATAATTCCTCTGAACTTTATACCGTTTTAATATGAAATATGTTTTTCTGTTAAAGATTTTTTTTGTATTAAAGCATTTTAAATGTTTTACACTCAAAATGACTCGCGAATGGATTGAATTAAACTTAGTTAACAGGTTAACAACTTTTATAAAACCTAGAATCAATTATGCGATTAGTATTATAAGGGGCGGCACGGTGGCTTAGTGGTTTAGCATGTTCTCCTCTCAGCGCTGGGGATTCCCGGTTCGAATCCCAATCCGGGCGGAGTTTCCATGTCCTCCCCGTGTCCGTGTGGGTTTCCTCAGAGTTCTCCGGTTTCCTCCCACAGTCCAAAAACATGGATCAAGGTCAAATGAATGCTCCAAATTGCCCCATATAGAGTGTGTCTGTGTGAGTGAGTGTGTGCGCAGCGATGGATTGGCGTCCTGTCCTGGGTGTATCTACCCAGCGCCCGAAACGTTCTCCCCTGGAGGGCCATGGGGAACCCCCCCTCATCCCCCACCCAGAGACCATAGTAGAGGATAAAGCAGAAGTCAGAATTTTGTAAATTTGTTTGGACACTTACAGAGAAGAACAGAAACGGAGGACGGAAACGCCAAACAGTAGCTTTATGGATGTCGTAAGGACATGCAGGGTGATGGAGAGGACATTTGCTGTCCTGGTGGTCCTCCTACTTATCATCTATAGCATCTCAATAACGCATGGTTTTAAAATTGATTTTTAATATGTTAACACAAGTGTACGTCCACTACACTCACTGCACTTTAACATCCAGGCGTTATTTTTCATTTATACGATATTTAATGGGGGTTTGGGCTGAACAGGTGTCCGTGGTGGTGACGCTTGCTCTCGTGATGTTACATTAACATCGTTCTCTGGCTGCTTGACGAACTCTGGATGTTTATTTAGTCTCAGCTCCATCGCAGCACCTGGTCCCTATTGTCCCGAAGCTCCCAGCCTGACGGACGGCATGACAAACACAGACAGACCGGCGTGCCGTTCTCCCAGCATGCTCTGCGGCCCGACTCGTGTTCAACCGCCCAAGTGAATCACGTGACTCCGCCTCTCCTCTCTCTCCATTGGCTCCCTGTTGCAGCTGCATTCAGTACGAGACGCTGACTCTGATCTACAGCAGAACCCCTGGATCTGCCCCCTCTTACCTTCACTCTGTATTTCCAAAACACACTCACAACGTTCCCGTGAGGAATGCCCCCTGGTGGCAACCTCACCGTGGTGCTGACTCTCACTCCGCATCGTTCTCCACTGACCTATGGTGGAACCGTCTTCCCCACGATGTCCGTAAGGCGCTGGGTCACTTGAGAAAATCTTTAAGAAACAACTGACAACACATCTCCGTCCAAAACACCTGATATAATTAAAAAACAACAAGAGGGATCGGCTAACGATCAGGTTCGATAATTCTACAGTGTAGCTGGTTTTTGCGTAAACTACTGACTTGTGTAAGTTGCTGCAGGAACAGCAGCTAATGCTAACGGCACATATATCACACCCGACGCTAAAGCTAAGGACAAAGCTAAAGCTAACATAAGTGCGAATTACAAACACAACGAACATAACGAACGTTCACGCCAAGATCAGACAAGAGTAATAAAAGGATCAAGAAGACGGTCTTGGGTCAGTTTGTGGTTTGCAGGGGGGCGTGGTTTATAAACCAATCAGGCAACGAGCCGGAGAACAAGCTACAGGTGTTAGCATTTAGCATCTGTTAGGAGCGGCAGCATGCTAAGGTACAAAACTCATTACTGAATCCATCTGGGGGGGGGGGGGTGTTCCTCATGCCCATCCAGGGGAGAACGTTTTGGGCGCTGGGCGGATACACCCAGGACAGGGGGGCAATCTTTCACTAGACACACTCACTCACACACACATTCTATATGGGGCAATTTGGAGAATTCCGTTGACCTTGATCCATGTTCTTTGGACTGTGTGAGGAAACCCACGCGGACACAGGGAGGACATGGAAACATGCACCCAGATTGGAATTCGAACCGGGAATCCCCAGACGGAGATGGAGCATACTCATTCATTCATTCATTATCTCCCGCTTTATCCTCTATCAGGGTCGCGGTGGGGTTCCCCATGCTCATCCAGGGGAGATGCTCATCCAGGGGAGCTGGGCAGATAGACCCAGGACAGGGCGCCAATCCATCGCTGGGCACACACTCACTCACAGACACACTCTATATGGGGCAATTTTGAGAATTCAATTAACTCAATCCATGTTTTTGGACTGTGGGAAGAAACCGGAGAACCCGGAGGAAACCCACGCAGACACGGGGAGAACATGGAAACTCCACCCAGATGGGGATTCGGACCGGGAATCCCTAGTGCTGAGAGGAGAACTAAGCCACCGTGCCGCCTCATGGAGCATACTGTAGGTAAATAATTAATGAAAATAAAACACACAGGGCACGTGCTCGTCAGGATAACGATCCTTTATTGATCTTCTTTTGTTTCTTTTTTTTTTTTTTTTCCTCCAGAGAACAATACAGCAAAATTTCTGGGTAGACGTCGGTGATTTTCAGCACGGTCATACTCATGGTCATCAACATCATCTGAACTCTAAGAATAGATCATACACAATAAATACAGCACAACCCAAAGGCATCAAGAGTTTCACGAGACATACCGAACGACGCCACTGACGACGGAGTAGTTCATTAGCATATCGATGGGAGGGTCGGGCCGAGCGGGGCGAAGGATCCAGAGGAACAGAAGAACGGAAGCTCGGGTGAAGAGAGCGAGGCACTAATCAGGCGTTCTAGTTCTACTTCGAAAAGCGGAAAACGGCTTTGCGCTTATGGACCAGCTGGGGACGAAAAAACGGGCGGCTGTTAAGCGTCAGGTCATAGATTTGGGCGAGACGTAAGAGCACGTGTTCATGCAGGACTACCGAGAGGCTCAGAAGTGTTTCAAGCGAATAATCCAATAAAATCAAATAAATAAAAAAAAGAGGGAAATTGAAGGAAACCGAGCGCTGATGTTACGGTGTTCCTCAGGGTTTGCGCATTGCATAAGCTTCACACACACACACTCAGCATCACGGCCCACAATGCCTCAGCGCCTGAACCACAACAAAGTCGTGGTTTTTTATTTTGAATGTCTGTAATGAAGAAGATTAATAAATACCGAGCGAATAAACCCATATTATTTAAAGAAGCTTGGGCAGGAGGGAAGGTTCTCGACTCACGAATCACAGGCTGGTTCACATTTATATTCATAAAAATATATACTCGCATTGTCTCTTAATCGGAACTCAAGCGGGGTGTGTGTGTGTGTGTGTGTGTTGGTGGCGGTGGAGTTCGAATCACGATCAGTACAGCTTCTCACGGCGAGAACGTTTTAACCAAGTGGATGGAATATAAAAACCTTCCTCAGAAACGTCCAACCAAAGGCGATTCGGGTCTAAAGTTTGTAATCATTTGGCCCAAACACTTTTCTAGTCTATTGTTGCTTCAAGTTTTTGTAAAAAACCTTGAGGTACTGCTAACTGGGCGTGGCAGCTCAGTGGTGGGGGTGTCAGGTTGTGGGTGAAAATCCCAGGTCCACGGAATTATCCATGTGGGTGCTTGAGTAAGACCCTCAACCCTCATTGCTTGAGGGACGCCGTGGCCGACCCTGCGCTCGCTTCGTAAGTCTTAGTGGATAAAAGCGTCTGATAAATGATAATAAATCAAACAAATTTTTTTATCTCGCCACGTCATCAACGTCAGCGTGAAACATGTATGTTATTTGCTGGTACCAGCTCTCATCCTGTGTCTTTGGGCGTCTTTGAGAGCCCCAGGTACGTGGACCTCCACAGGGGACGCGAGCTGGGCGGTATGGTGGACCCAATTTGGTGATGTGCATTTGGACAGTCCAACGAAAGACGTCCTGAAATGGGGAAAAATTCAGACGCATGCGACACGCGGTCATGTCCCATGATTCAATTAGAGCTAATTCATGGGACGGAAAGGACCACAATGTGGCGGCTGTTACCACGTGTAAGATGCAACCAGAAACATAAAAGAGAAAATGATAATGAGCATTTAAATCAAATAATATTCAATGATTTTACGTTAAAAACAAGGCAAAACTGTGATTGTGGAGGTGTAAACACTCACTCCATCAAGTAGCTACCGCCAATGCAGACTGTGATGATGTGATCTTATTAAAACCTACTAAACACTTCATTAAATCAATTAAAATTAAAACCCGGTTGTGCTACAGCTGGTGTCTGAGAAATCAATCCAGGATTAAAAACCCGTGACTTAAATCCATGTCACCGTCGCCGCCTTCGCCGTCCAATCTGCAGCGTCGGCATTCGGAATGCTTATGTGCTGCTTGAAGTCGGCGGATTAATAGAAACGTGGCTGCTGATTGGATAAGACACCCATCCAATTAAAGAAATGAACCCCGAAGCCTGTTGTGCGGCAAATTTTTTGCTGAAATCTACCCGGAAACCACGGCCAAACCAGCTTTTAAGACTAAACTCCTTATTTTCGCCAAGTTGGCTGAATTCCCGGGAACTGAACTCTGTATTAAGAGTCTAAACCTTTTCCTAAAAAAGGTTCGTAAAAGCACGAGAGGTTTACGGAACAAAAAAAAACATAAAAATGGGGGGGGGGGGGGGGGGGGGGGGGGGGGGGGGGGGGGGGGGGGGGGGGGGGGGGGGGGGGGGGGGGGGGGGGGGGGGGGGGGGGGGGGGGGGGGGGGGGTAACACCCCCTTACCCCACCCCACCCCCCCCACGTTCCCCCTCGACCTTTATATCCGCTTATATATAGACAAACACACAGACAGGAAGGAGTGTGGCTGGGGAGGGTTCGGGTACCACACTGACTTTATCACATGACCACCATCTTTCTGTAGAGACAGAGAAAGAGAACATTATAAAGATCAAAATCAACGAGGAAAAATAGAAGTTCTAAGAATTAGACTCCGCCCATGCGTACACCTCACACCACCAAGAAGGCGGAGCTATGGCTTCCTGTTCTCATCGGATAAGCAACTCGAACCAGAACTCCCACCATCACAAAAACCCGACATGGTGCACTCACCAGCCTCTCTGCTCTCTCCACTTCCTCCACGGCCTCTTTCCTTACATCTGGTTGGAGAACGAGGTGGGCGCCCCCTGCTGGTTGTAGCCACCTTGTCCGTATTCCCCTCCCTGGTTGTAGCCCTGCTGGTTGTAGTCGGGCTGATAGCCTCCCTGCGAGCTGGAGTATGGGTCTTGCTGCCCGTAGCCCTGCTGGCCGTAAGAGTTGGGGGCTGGCTGCTTCTCCTGGGCGGGGGGTGGTTGGCGCATGAAGGGGGCGACGATGCCAGTCTCTTTGAATACGAACCAGATGTTGCCCGCCCACAAGATCAGATTCAAAAAGCCGAAGGCCTGGAAGCACAACAGCACAGAGCACGTGGTCACGCACCGATGTAAGGAAGCGGAGGCGTTTCATTTGTGGTGTTTTTTGAGCATTCTTTGGATCATTTCTGGATTAGCTTTTGGGTGTTTTGGGTCGATCGTTTCTTGCTCTGTAGTATTTTGGGCATTCTGTCAGGACGTGGTCTTCGTTGCCCAACATTCATTGCTTTAGCGCTGGGCAGATAGACCCAGGACAGGGCGCCAATCCATCGCTGGGCACTCACTCACTCACACAGACACACTCTATATGGGGCAATTTTGAGAATTCAATTAACTTGATCCATGTTTTTGGACTGTGGGAGGAAACCGGAGAACCCGGAGGAAACCCACGCAGACACGGGGAGAACATGGAAACTCCACCCAGATGGGGATTCGAACCGGGAATCCCCAGCGCTGAGAGGCGAATGTGCTAACCACTAAGCCACCTCTTTCTATTGTGTGAATGGAAAATAGTTCAGGGTGCTCTTTGGAGGAACTATTAAGGTTCCAGGTTTTAAGCGACTATGAACTCTGTGTGAACTCTTTTTCACCAACCCAGCAGCAGGGTAGAAACAACTAGAGAGGTGATTGTAGGGTGGACATGGGAGACACATTGCATATATCAAATACAATACACTAAACGAGGTAAAAACAGTAAACGAGGTGGGCGTGGCCTAGTAATAGGGACTAAAAAAGCTGCGGTCACATCAGTGGTCAAGACAAATTAGATGTGGAACGGTGGTGATATCTCAAACTGCTCAAAAATCAATGCAATTAACTGTAACAAAAAGTGTGTGTGTGTGTGGGGGGGGGGGTGTGGATAAATATTTTGTACAAGCCAGGGTCACCTCAGTAGGTCACATGATTCAGAGTTGGAACGGCGTTGATATCTTAAACCGTTAAAAAAGTGAATGGAAGTGAATGGGACAAAAAAAAAAAAAAAAAGGGCGTGGCCAAGTGATCCGGACATATCTAATAACGGATGCACAGGCCGTGGTGATGTCATTCGTTGAGCTTCGTCTAAAAAAGAATGAACGAGTCCTGAAAACTTTGACCGATTGACCAGCGAGTGACAGATAATTAATTTTTTAACTAATTGGATAACAATAGTGTGATTTCCTTATATGGCAGTCACACTAATGAGGTGTACCGAAATAAATAAAGTGTGTGTATACAGTGACTCACTGGACTCTGACGTCATTAACGGTGTACGTTCTCCATGATGTGATGTTGGAGAACGTTGGTTTAATGAAACCTCGTTTGTTCGTCAGGAGAGCAGCGCTATTAATAATTAAAGCTAAAAATAAAAGCCAACGGAGGGGTGCAGACAGCCGGCGCGCCGTTCTCCTGATTGTTTACCTGACGTGGCTTTTGAGCACCAACCCCCGACTGGGTTCCGTTATTTTTTTTGGAGAACGCGGCGTTCATCTTTCACTGTGTGCGGGTTCGGACGTCCCCGTCCTCACTCACCACAGAGGTGTTGAGGCCGGACATGACGGGCTCATGGACCTCGCTGCAGGCCGACCTCTCCGTCTGGCAGATCCTGATCAGATCTTTGACTTTGTCCGGGTCGGTGGCCGTCTTGACGTCCGACAGGCCCTTGGCCCACGCCGCCGAGCTCACCAGCCACATGAAGGTGAAGACGCACGTCACGGCGAAGTCCTGAAAACCAGCGGGTGTGAGGTCTTCAACCTCATTAACGCAGTTACAGTATGAGTTACAGTGTGAGGACACTCACGATCATTGGCCCCTTGTTGTTCTCGCGGTATTTCTCAAAGGCAAAGACGTAGACGCTCAGAGCCGCCATGGAGTAGAGGAAGGCGAAGACCGCGATGGTGACGAAGAACTCGGCGGAGGACGAGTAGTCGCCCACCAGGAACAGCCGTTCGGGTGCCCCCTTGCAGGTCGGAGCATCGAAGTAGACCTGATGGAGCCTTCAGAGACGACGAGAAACAGAGAGAGGATTGACCGATTGGCAAAACTAGGAGGACGTCGCTCCCAACGCATGAGGAACCTCAGCTTCCTCCAGAACCCTGATCAGAACGAGCCGATCTCTCACCTGAAAGGGTATTCAAAGTCCACGTCAATCTTCAGGTTGCTCTCCGTTCTGTTCCTGCATTCCACCGACATGCGAAAGGAACCGGAGTAGGACCCGCAGGTGGAGAAGGCGAAGATGGCG
The DNA here is from genome assembly GCA_019802435.1 of Corydoras maculifer. Taxonomy (NCBI): domain Eukaryota; kingdom Metazoa; phylum Chordata; class Actinopteri; order Siluriformes; family Callichthyidae; genus Corydoras; species Corydoras maculifer. The sequence goes on from JAFMOD010000023.1 coordinate 286,688, forward strand.
AAGACCTGCAGACGAGGAGCAGAGGTTTGGTTCCCGCTCATGGCGCTTACCTCGCGATGCTGAGTTCTCCAGCATGGACTTTATTATGCACTGAAGATCACGGTTCTGGGTCCAAACCCTAAAAGCACGACCTCTCCCAGTCCTAACCAGCGCAAGACATTTAAAGGAGCGTCTCTGCGAATCTGAGAGGAGCATTATGGGATGGATAATGGAGCTGGTTTCCGTTTGTGTCTGAGTCACTCGGGGAGATTAGATGCGATGTGTTGTGGGCCGCAGTTGGAGCGCTGAATGGAGAATGGAGGCTTCTCAGCGTCATCCACCGCCATCTGTCACGAACCGAGACACTGAGGGCCTGGTCTGATCTACGTCCGTTTGTTCATGTTCTGATTGGATATTTTTTTAAAAATTGCATATCGTAGCTTTAATTAACACAAACGCTGCGTCGTCATCCCGCTGTTTAATCAGCATTTATTGGAGACAAGTGGCACAACAACAACTGCAAAGTAATGATACCAATGTTTGGCATGTTCTCCATGTTACTGTTAAAATGTCAAAGGTGCTGATCACAAGTTGTTGTGTTGCCAGGGCTGTCATTTCACCTCTTCATCCATTAGTGTGGGGGTAACATGTAGACAGTCCAGGTAGCCCTCTCTAATAAGTACTCGGCAGGTTCTTCCCTATGAGTTCTACTCGCGTGTGATGTCCACCTCTTTTGAGACACTTCCCGTCTATGAAAATCTCAATGTCCCCGTCTCACAGGAGCAGCAGGATCATTCTGACCACGTTAACGACTGACGGTAACGGAATTAAATGATTTACTGTTATAATATGATGTCAACCACATGGACAAATGTACCGGAACACACCTGCTGCAGTGTTCTATGGCTGTCTGTGTGTGCGTTACATTATTGATGCATATTAAAATAAAGACGTCGCTGAATTTTATTCTTATTTTTCGTTTGCAGCTCTTTAATGGACAAGACCAGCGTCTGCTATTAGAGGAGCTTTATGATGAAGGAACGCTTACCCATTGTAGGATCTTGATGAAGCCCAGGGGCACTTTCAGCACCCGGAACTGCCCGTTAGCAACCAACTGTTAACAGATAAATAAGCATCATCACAAATTTATACCCCGCAAATATAATAATAAGCTGCAAATATAATAATAAGCTCATCATGCTTTACATCATCGACAGGGAACCAAAACTTTTATACGTGACTGTAAGCTGTGTGTGTGTGTGTGTGTGTGTGTGTGTGTGTGAGAGAGAGAGAGAGAGAGAGAGAGAGAGAGAGAGAGAGAGAGAGAGAGAGAGAGAGAGACATATACATATATGTACGGATTTCCGTGTGGGATGTGCTCGAGCTCTGGTGATCATGCGAGAAGAAAAAACCCAGAAGGGGGGTGTGACGTCACAAGGCGCGGTGCAAAACCTTTTCTAATAAATAATCACTAATAATAATTATGTGAGCGTTTATAGCGGGTTATCTTTAAAACACGGCTTTAATGAGTCACGTGGTTGATTATTCTTATTAATTAAGCTGCAGATTGGACGGCTTTTCGTTCATCCTTCATGGCTCCCGTTCACGCAGGTCCTGAGTCAGAGGAAGAGGAGCTGCCATCTTCCACATCCCCGCATCCCGCATCCCTGATTCCCCGCATAGCGCATCCCGCATCCTGCACACAGCCACCCAACCCTGCGAGCCCCCCCACCCGACCGCCCTGCCTCCATCACAACGACTCCCAGAAATAACAACCCCAGAATAATAATAATTTATTTTGCATTATGACGTCACGTTGCATCCAGGCACCATCCCGACATCAAAGGCGGATCAAACGCGGGATAGAATCAGCTTCATGGTTTATTATTTTTAAAGCATCAGTTAATCGTAACCTTCGGCAGGACACGGCCGTCATTTCACGCGTCTTCAATTGGGAGTCCATCGAGGTCGCACCTCAAACGCAGTCACCCTCACAGCCTCAAAAATCCACCACCTACCTGGTTTACAATGTCCATCTTGGCGGCTCGGTCCGTGGTATGAGAAATAGAAAAGTCGCGGGGGGGGAGGTGAATCAACAAGGAAACAGCCTACGGATGGGCGGGGGGGGGGGACGCGCAGTGCCAGAACAGCGTCTTGCGTCATACGCCGGTGGTGTGGGTTGCCAGTTCGTTGCGTTCGTTTATTAATCCCAATGCAATGTGCACTCAGCACCACGCCGACAAAAGTACCGGGATAGGCTTCTGAATCACTAAATTCATGTGTTTTGATCAGTCCCATTAACACAGATAAAAAAACATGGCAACCATTTGGGACCAACAGTTTGGGGAAGGGCTTATTAAACTCAGAATGATGCCATTAACGCTCCCACCTTGCTGTCATTTTGTCTGCGGTGTATAGAAGCTCAAATGGAAACCATTTCTTTCTTATTTTGAAGCCCTTCAATCTTTTCCTGCTGACTTATCACTCCACCTTTCCTTCCCCCCTCCCCCTTTTTTATTTTTATTTATTTATTTATTTATTTATTATTATTATTTTTTAATTATCATTATTTTCTTTTTTTATTATTATTCTTTTTTTATTTAGTTATTTTATTTTTATTATTATTATTTATTTATTATTTAAAAAAAATTTTTTTACATTTTTATTACTACCTTACATTTATGTATGGGGTGTGTGTTTTTTTTTACTAGGTGTCTTGTCTTGGGGATAAAAATAGGGTAAACATTTTTTTGAAGTCTGTTAAATATTTGGTACTATTTTCTATATTTGTATCATGACTTCTCAATAAAAAAAATATTTAAAAAAAAATAATAAAAAAGAGGCGTCACAGCTCAAGTCTGAAGTGTTCTGTTTGGTTCTTTTTGGGGACCGAGGTTCCCCAACACGGACTGAGTTAGGAGGTTGATCATGAGGTTCACAAACTGTCCAGAGAGACTATTCCAATTGGAAAGATAAAAAATACTCACTAGAGGCAAAATGGTAGTTGGCAAAAGGATTAATTTTTAATAAATAATTCAATCTGGCAACCCGGTGAGGAAAGAGTGGAGGGTGATGTGAGCAGCTTGTTCTCCACAACGAGGAAAAAAAAAACACAGAACCCTGGATGAAGCTGTATAGGAGCGGCAGTGGATTATTATTGTTTACACCTGTTGGTTCTGCTCGGCCACCCAAGGGTTCTCCGGCAGAGCCTCAGTTCTCACAAGGTTTCCTTCCATAAAAACAAACGTATCATGCAGTTTCCATCGTCAGCAGTTCAGACTGAGGACTAAGAATTATTACATTAAATAAAGATGAATAAAGATGAGCTCATTTGCATTTCTCTTTTCAGATCCAGCTGCGGCGCCGACGGAAGCGTCTCTCTCACTGATGCTGCTGCCGGACGCTCCGCAGCTCCAGAACGCGATGATTCGGCAGCTTTTCCTATTAATCAAGTTTCTTTAGGTTAAAATAAAATAAACCTAACGGAGGTGAAGCAGTCAGAGACGAGGCCTGCGGGATTAAAGGGACTCCGTTTATTGAACCGATGAATAAACCCTAATGCCCTGGAACCCCGTCATCACCCCGGGTCCTCACGAAGCCCGGACGGGAGCAGAGGGATGCAGCCGTGGATCAGGAGAGTTTGGTCACGTAATTCTAAGTTTAATTCTTAAACAATTCAGGAGACTGAAGTAGAAAACTGTCCTGTAAACGAGCACGAGAACCTTTCAGAACCCCGTCAGCCAAGGTTCCTGATGAACCCGATTCCCTGGTTCATCCTGGTCTTCAGAAAGCACCGCTGACGCTCCGCCTCTTTCACAGAAAGACACCGGACCAGACCTGCACGCCGCCGGGTTCTCCCGCCGTTCCTCAGAGGGAGGTCACGCAGGCCATTTCGTCGGCCAGCTCGTCCTCCTCGTGGCTCCTGACGGGCTCCTCGTCGCTGTAGAGGGCCCCCAGGTCGGCGTGATTGAGAAAGCCCCCTCCCGATGAGCTCCCGGGACTCCCCCGACTCAGCAGGTCGCTGGCCGCGCTCTCCATTTCATCGATGGTCATGTGACACGCGTCTGCGATCTCCCGCTTGGCAAAGGCCACGAACTTGGGATCCTTGGCGTAGAGTCCGAGACCCTCGGAGATCAGAACCTGCAGGGCAACGAGAAACATGACATCACAGCTCCGTCACCCCGGGCTGGGTATGTCTCCGACCCTGACGCCCCGCCAGGACTTACGGCCTCCACCAGGCTGTCGGCGCTGCCTCTCTTCTCTCTGTAGTGCGGGCCGAGCTGAGACGGTACCCTGAGCGTGGTGTAGGCTCTGTACGGCTGACCCATCGACCCGCCCACCGGCAGACCGCCGCTGCCGGCGGCCTTCTTATCCCAGGTGCCCATCCCGCCCGCGCCGGCTGTGCCCTCATCCTCCACTAGGATTAGGGGAGCGTAAAGGAGATGGCCACGTCGGGGGCTGGGGTTGGCCCAGGAGGCGGTGGAGCCGGTGGAGGAGCGGCTGCTGCTGCGGTGAGACTCGTAACTTCCGTACGGCTGAAAAAAACCAAGAGACTCAAAACCTAAAAACGCAAACGTTAGTGCCTTAGCAACTGCATCACAACACCTTGACAACCACCTGGATCGCCTTAGCAACTGCGTACGAACATTCCAGCGAACAACTGGGATCACCTGTATCACCTTGGCAACAGGAAAACGACTGGGATGCCATAGCAACTGCCCACTGACGCCCTAGCAACCACCTGAATCGCCTTAGCAACAAATGCCCCGGAGACGAACTGAAGACACCTTAGCAACCGACCGGATCACCTTAGCAACTGGTACAGACGTCGCAGCAACGATTTGGAACCTGCGAGCAATTTTAAATTTATTCTATTTCATTGGTTTTGAATGGGGCGGCACAGTGGCCTAGTGGTTAGCATGTTCTCCTCTCAACCTGGGTCGAATCCCTATCTGGGTGGAGTTCGCATGTTCTCCCCGTATCCGCGTGGGCTTCCTCTGGGTTCTCCGGTTTCCTCCCACAGTCCAAAAACATGGATTAAGGTCAATGGTGGGGTCGAGGGAATACAAGTTCGAATCCCGATCAGGGTGGAGCCTCCATGCCCCTACTGGGTCCACTACCCCCCCACCCCCACAGCTCAAAAACATGGACTCAAGGTGAGTTGGCTAATCTAAATTGCCCCTATATTGTTTAAGGTGTTGTATGTGAGCGAGCACGTTCCCAGGAATAGACCTGCACCCTGCCCAAGGTACCCCCGCCCAGTGCCTGAAACCCCCCCCACCACAACACCAGCAAAGGACCGAACGGACGATGGATGGATGGATGCCCCGTGTGTACCGTCGGACGCGGTACCTGCGAGCGCGCTCTGCACGGCGGCGAGCTCGGGTGGTAGGTGCCTGGCATGGGAAGGTCGTCACTGCTGCCCTGCCTCCTCAGACACTGGATGGTAAACGATGGCTTACGTCCTGAGAAACAGCGAAAATAAAGGTTGACTCACGTTTATCGTAAATACGTCCGTGTTCGTACACCCGCTTCATCCAATAAACACAATATGAACTCAATAACGGTACCAATGGGGGTCGCGGGCAGCAGCCGCCTCCTGGCCGACCTCCTGGCCTCACCGTAGCTGCTCCCGTAATAATTATTGTACGGAAGGTAGCCGTCGTAAACGTGTCCTCTATGGCTGGGATAGGAAGAGCCAGCGTTGTCTGGGTAACCACGTCTGACGGGAATATGAGACTCGTTGGTTTTAATGAACAGAAAGAATAATAATAATAATAATAACAATAAGAATAATAATAATTATTATTATTATTATTATTTAATGTCGATGACGCCGGATATTTAGATGGACTCCTGTAGTCCATCTCTCATTATTAATGAAACTGTTCTAGTTTACAGACTAACGGAGAGGTGAGAGGAGAGGACAACCTGTCTCTGGGTACCACCACCTCCTCCTCGTTCTCCCGGCTGTAGAAATGGTGCTCTGCCGTGTAGACGTCCTCTTCATCGACCCGGCGTGAGAGCGGCGAGCTGAAGCGGTCGCGGGAGTCTCGCCTGAGGGCACAAAGGTCAGGCAAGGTCATGAAAACCCCCATGATTGAGAGAAGGAGTGGGCGGAGCTGCAATGGAGATAATGCTCCGGGCTTACCTCGGGTTCTTGTAATAGGAGAACCTGTAAAAGAACAATTTTTAATGATGCTGGGTCATTAAATTATGAGTATCATCAGAAAGGTCTCCATGGTGCTGACCTCTTCGACGGTTCCTCCAGAATCCCATTCTGGTGCTGAGAATGCATGGAGAACCGTCGGGTCTCCCCTCTCCTACAGCTCTCCGGCTCCCGGACGCCGCCGCCGTTCGTCCTGGTCAGTGAATTTCTGTGGGACAGACCGCCGTTGGAGATGGACTCGCCTGACAGGGTTTTGGAGAACCCCATGGGGGTGCAGGTCATAGAGGAACGGCGTTCTTTGGCCGAAAGCTCGGGATGGATGCCGTAGGCGTTTTCGTTCTAGTGGAGCAGAGAGAGTAGAAATAGGAACCAAATTAAATCCAAACGAGTTTCCGTTTCCGGTCAGCACGTGCTCTTGATGTGTGAATTTGTATGTTCTCCTTGTAATTGTGTGAGTTCTGTTCTATAGCCCGACCCATGAGTCCAGCGAACTGGAGGTGCTTTTAGTTACAACTAACTAAGATTTACCCAAACTTGTTGCCAACTCTTTGCCTTTGCCCAATAAGCACTGGGATAGGCCCCAGGAGTCGTTCTTTAAAGTAAAAACTTCTTTAAAGTTCCTTAAATAAAAAAAAAAAAGGCTCACGTTCAGAGTCCAGGTGGCGTGAACCAGGGGCTGACCCTTAGACATCTTATACCCGTCCTCGTCCTCCTCCCGCTCTTCCTCCAGCTCGTCCTCCTCCTCGTCCAGGTCTGCGTTCATGGCCAGGCGGATCTCTGGCCCCAGGTCTTGGAGGGTGCGCAGACCGGCCTGACACAGATGCAAACGGAGAGAGAGAGGGTGCCACAGTATATACGCTGCACCACCTCAAAAATGCAAATGCACCCTGAAGGAGATTCCAACAGACGGCCAATGAAATCCTCCGAACAACTATAAAGTCAGTGGTGGACGTTCCTTTTTGCGACCGGTCACATCCAGCAGCCTCTCCTGAGGAACTCGAGCGGTTAGACTGAGCAGAACATTTAGAACATCCCTGTGAAGGCCTTTTCACAACATTTCGGAGCGGGTCTGCGGGAGATTACACCCCCGTATGGTTTTTAATCACCAACCAACAGGCCTCGGGGTTTTTGGGGTGAACCAGGTTAGATGTGTACCTGTAGAGCGGATGGATTCTTTTCGTCTCCCTCCTCGACGCCCGACTTTTCCTTCCTCTTGCGGAACTTTCTGAAGTAGTCCTGGATCAGGAACGTGGCATAAAACTTACCCACCGTCACCTCCTCCACTAGGGAGCCAAGAGAAGGGTCATTAGGGGTTATGGATTTGGAAATGAACCCGGTTGCTATGGAGTCACCATGGAAACCATGGGTCGTCTCACCCGCAGGAGGCGGAATGACCTCGTCCAGGATTTTGGGTTTCATGCGTTTCCAGATCTTCTTGATGATCATCCGGAGCTCCTCATTCTCCTGATCAGGGTGACCTGAGGACACACGGCGGGTGAAGTATTCAACCAGAACGGCGGTTCAACCATCCGACGTTCCTACGTGATTAATGTCTAGGGTGTAGGGAGTGAGAGCGCAGCCTCCTACAGGTCAGTCTGAGATATGACGTCATGAAGACGAGATCTTGGGTACTAACCATCAGTTTTGATCTTCAGCGCCGTTCGAACCAGAGCGAACAGGGTGGCGTTGAAGGTCACCGTACCGTCCGAGTTCAGCGGCATGTTCATCGCCACCAGCCTCTAACAGAGAAACGAGGAGGATCAGAGGAGCCTGTGATGATTCGGATGATCAGAGCCCCCTGGTGGACATGGTGGTGCTGCAGGGTTCGGCTGTGTGGGAGTACCTTGCAGGCCACGCGGTGGGGACAGAGCTTCCCGAATCCCAGAGGAGGCTGAATTCTCCTGAGCAGAGCCACCACATCCAAATGCTTAATGCGACCCCTGAGGACACACACACACACACACACACACTGTCACACTGTGTAATTGTCTTACCAACACATTCAGCACAACACACCCACTTGGCCTCGGGATCGTATTCGGACCAAATCCGTTTAAATTCGTCCAAATGATGAGGTCCGAGGATCGACCAATCACGTGTCAGGTAGTCAAAGTTGTCCATGATTACGGCCACGAACAGGTTAATGATCTGTGAACGTAAAAATAATATAATTATATTGAGCAATGTGTGATATTTGGTTCCGTATGTTCTCCGTCTTACAAACCGGATAAATTATTTATTTAAATTTATTCATCCATTATCTTCCTCTTCGTCTTCTATTAGGGTGAAGGGGGGGGGTTTCCTCATGCCCATCCAGGGGAGAATGTTTCGGGCGCTGGGCAGATACACCCAGGACAGGGCGCCAATCTATTACTGGACACACACTCACTCACACACACACACTCTATATGGGGCATTTTGGAGAACTCATTTGACCTTAAATCCATGTTTTTGGACTGTGGGAGGAAAACCGGAGAACCCAGAGGAAACCCACGCAGACACGGGGAGAACATGGAAACTCCACCCAGATGGGGATTCGAACCGGGAATCCCTAGTGCTGAGAGGAGAACATGCCAACCACTAAGCCACCATGCCGCCCTCTTTATATAAATTAAAGAGGGAGGGGGGGGGGGTTTACCAGAAAGGCGCAGAGCATGAAGAAGCTGATGAAGTAGACGATGGCGAAGTTGCTGCCGCAGGTGAACTCCTCGCCCGGCTCGTAGTCCGACTCGGGGTCGCAGCGCTTTCCCGGAAGACTGGCCAGCATGATCTCCTGCCACGCCTCCCCCGTGGCACACCTACACGCCCACACGCAAACGAAAAGGGGCGGAGCCCGAAGGTTACGGACGTACAAACTGAACTCCCACCCAATCACCGGACACACCGAGGTGGGTGGATACTGATGCTGACGTCCACTATACGAACAAAAGTACTGGGACACCCACACATTGCACCTACAGGAGCTCTGATGACATCACATTCTAAGTCGTTTCCTAAATGTTTCGGTGGAACGTCAGAGTTCAGTCATTCAGCAGAGCGCTTCTGAGGTTCTGACACTGATGTTGGACCGGAGAACCAGCCTCACCATTCTATTTCGTTCCAGAGGTGTTGAGGGCATATGAGGTCAGTCAAGTTTCTATACCCTAAACTCACAGCCTAATGGAGTGAGAGTGAACATGCCAAAGATCCGTCCAAAGATCCAGGGGGGGGGGGGGGGGGGGGGGGGGGGGGGGGGGGGGGGGGGGGGGGGGGGGGGGGGGGGGGGGGGGGGGGGGGGGGGGGGGGGGGGGGGGGGGGGGGGGGGCGCCAATCCATCGCTGGGCACACACTCACTCACACAGACACACTCTATATGGGGCAATTTGGAGAATTCAATTAACTTGATCCATGTTTTTGGACTGTGGGAGGAAACCGGAGAACCCGGAGGAAACCCACGCAGACACGGGGAGAACATGGAAACTCCACCCAGATGGGGATTCGAACCGGGAATCCCTAGTGCTGAGAGGAGAACATGCTAAACCACTAAGCCACCGTGCCGCCCCGTCCAAAGATAATGATTAAAATTCTCTAAAAACACAATAATACAGACAGGCGATGGTTTGTAAGGTTCTGTTCTTTTGGGTTCTGTTGGGTTCTGTTGGGTTCTGGACTCTCTGACCTGAAGAGAAGAAGCACGGCTTGAGGAAACGTCTGGAAGTTGTTGTTCCGGTTGATTGGCGTGTGGGACTGCATCGCGATCTTCCCAAACGTCTACAGAACAGAGTTTGAGGAACATCTAATGATCATCCACACGGTGGAGGTGTGTCTAATAAAGTGGCCTTTATATATAAATATATCCATCCATCCATTATCAAGGGTCTAGGGTCGCGTGGGGGGGTTTCCCATGTCCATCCAGGGGAGAAAGTTTTGGGTGCTGGGCAGATACACCCAGGACAGGGGGGCAATCTATCGCTGGACACACACTCACTCACACACACACACACTCTATATGGGGCAATTTGGAGATTTCAATTGACCTTGATCCATGTTTTTGGACCGTGGGAGGAAACCGGAGAACCCGGGGGAAACCCACACGGACACGGGGAGGACATGGAAACTCCACCCAGATTAGGATTCGAACAAACCACTAAGCCACCTTATATAAATATAATATATATAACGATATATAAACTGGATGGTTTAGTGGTTGGCATGTTCTCCTCTCAGCGCTGGGGATTCCCAGTTCAAATTCCCATCTGGGTGGAGTTTCCATGTTCTCCCCGTGTCCTCGTGGGTTTCCTCTGGGTTCTCCGGTTTCCTCCCACAGTCCAAAAACATGGATCAAGGGCAATTGAATTCTCCAAATTGCTCCATATAGAGTGTGTCTGTGTGAGTGAGTGTGTGTCCAGTAATAGATTGCCCCCCTGTCCTGGGTGTAATGGATGGTTGGATGAATATAAACTGGAACAGGAGCGAGGTTTTGGGTTCGGGTCTCAGACTCACCTGCATGCCGATCACGGCGTAGATGAAGAAGATCATGGCGATGAGCAGAGCGACGTACGGAAGGGCCTGCAGGGACTTAACGAAGGTCCAGAGGAGGGTGCGGATGCCCTCGCCCTTACTGAGCAGCTTCACCAGGCGCATCACGCGGAACAGACGGAAGAACGTGATGGACACGCGAGAGCTGTCCTCCGAACTCTGACACACGCAAATCAGACACAGAGGGGCGTGAGCGCCATCGCCGGTTCCGGTCGGACCCGAGCGGGACGTGTTCTGAGACTCACGCTGAATTCCGTCACCACGATGTCCACCACGCTGCCCACCACGATCAGCGCGTCGAACGAGTTCCACGGGTCCATGAAGTAATGCTGCGAGGGTGAGAGAGTCGGAGTTCATGACATCACAGCTTCACCTTACAGTCACCAAACACGCCACTCAGAATTAGACAACGGGCCGGTCCGCTTCTTAAATCTGATTGGCTGAGCCATTCGTCCAGCCAATAGCACTAAACCCGTTACGCTGTTTTCTGAAATTTGACCACCAGACGGCAGTATTTCATTGTTAGAGAAACCGGAATCCCATTACTCAGCGGTCAGCGTTGGACTAGATGACGTGGCGTAAGAGCAGATTATTAACAATTTAGCTTTCAATAAACACATTTATAAATTAATCTTTGTTTTTTTTTTATTATAGTGTGTTTGTGTTTTATTAAAGCAATAAGACACTCGAGGTTGTGTATTATTGTGAATAAATCGCGGGGTGTAACTGTCCTATGCTGTGTGTCGAGACTAATAACACATGATTTATTCAGAATAAGGCCACGCCCTCTCATTTCTTATTGCTTAATTATCGTCTATAATGATCAAATCTAATAAGCAGTGAGGTACGAGGGGGCGTGGCATTATTCTGAATAAATAATAAAGAGGTGTTATGAGTCCCGATGTGTAGTGGAGTACAGTTACACGTCTTCACGTGATTTATTCACAATAATACACGACCTCGGGCGTCTCATTGCTTTATTATATGGACGCCTTTCCTGTTGATACGTCTGATGGTCTGGTGACCACCAAAGATAACAGAGTAGGTGTAAAAATAAAGAACCCGCAGTCTGAGGGCTAGCAGCTTGACGATCATCTCCACAGTGAAGAGGCCGGTGAAGACCATGTTCAGGATGTCCATCACGTAGCTGAAGAACTTGGACTGTTCGTAGTGCTGAAAGAAGAGCGTGGCCGTCATTTCATACGTCAACCAATAAAAAGAGAAACCGATCGGCACGACGGGATAGGCCTCGGCCTCACCTGCACCGCCAGAGTCACCGTGTTCAGAAGAATCAGCACGAACATGATGTACTCGAACCCGGTGGAGTTGATCATGGACCAGAACTTGTACTGCACCGGGTTCTTGGGGATGTACAGCTTCAGGGGCTGGGCTTTGAGAGCGTATTCCACACACTGTCTCTGTTTCAAAAGGACGGGACGTCAAAGATGAACAGGACGTGATGTAGGACAGGGTGTTATTATGAATGACATCACAGCTGTGATGTTATTTGGAACACATCCCTTTGTTTATTCATTCATTCATTATCTCCCGCTTATCCTCTATTAGGGTCGCGGTGGGGTTCCCCATGCCCATCCAGGGGAGAACGTCTCGGGCGCTGGGCAGATAGACCCAGGACAGGGCGCCAATCCATCACTGGGCACACACTCACTCACTCACACAGTCACACTATATGGGGCAATTTTGAGAATTCAATTAACTTGATCCATGTTTTTGGACTGTGGGAGGAAACCGGAGAACCCGGAGGAAACCCACACAGACACGGGGAGAACATGGAAACTCCACCCAGATGGGGATTCGAACCGGGAATCCCTAGCGCTGAGAGGCGAACGTGCTAAACCACTAAGCCACCGTGCTGCCCATCACTTTGTTTTCGTACAAAAACCATCTGGTTATTTATTCAATCATGGATTTGGTTCCTGGAACGTAATTAGTTCCTGTTTAGTTCCTGGTCTGTTGCCGGGCAATATAGAAACAAACGGCACCTGACAGAGTTTGGAGTGAAGTGTTACGTTTGGTAAACGTGTAGGCATCACCTGGTTGCCATGACAACCCAACAGGTTCCTAACAATGAATCCCTTTATTGGTGATCAATACAGCGCATTCCAACAGTTCCTAGATCAGTAATGCACGACTGTGATGTCATCACCCATCATCCTATCAGCTCGTCGGATCGTGAGACGTTCTGGTACCTGGTTCTTGTCCAGCTCGCAGTTCTTGAACTCGGCCTCCCCCTGCTCGCGGAACGTGATGATGACGAAGCCGACGAAGATGTTCATCATGAAGAAGGCGATGATGATGATGTAGACGATGAAGAAGATGGAGATCTCGATGCGGTAGTTGTAAATGGGGCCGTGGTTCTCCGAGTTGGCGTCGATGGCTTTGTACAGAAGCCTGAGGGGCGCGAGGGAGAGAAGGGGACCGTCTGAAACCGACACGGGGTCTGGGGCTAAGGGTTAAACCAACGGGGGGCGCCGTGAAGGCGGACTCACGCGGGCCAGCCCTCGAAGGTGGAGACGGTGAAGAGCGCCATCATCCCCATCAGCACGTTGTCGAAGTTGAAATCGCTGTTGTGCCAGATACGCTCTCGCACCAGGGGGTGGTTGACGTCGCCGTCTTTGTAGATGACAAACGTGCCTCTGGTTTACACACACACACACACACACACACACACACACACACACAATTCGTTAAAAACCCTTATTAATTCATGATTATTATTAAAGGTGAACCTGCAGGACTTACTTGCACTGTTCGGGGGTGTGCTTCGCCTCATCGGTGCAGCGGTAAAATTTTCCCTGCGGCGTAATCGAAAGAGCAACATTTAATTATTTAATTACCCTCCGAAAAACCCCCTCCCCCCCCAGCAGGACCATTCTCAGTCCAGCAGCCCTGCTGTGTCTGATCCACTCAGTGTGACTGCAGTACTAAGAATCCTCCACCACCCTAACAACCCCTGCTCTGTGGGGGCGCTGTGGAGGCACGGGGGTGGTCATGGAACCGCGGCGCACCTTAAAGAGCTGGACGCCGATGCAGGCGAACATGAACTGCAGCAGCGCCGTGACGATCATGATGTTCCCGATGGTCCTGATGGCCACGAACACGCACTGCACCACGTGCTGCACAGAGGAGTCAAGGATTTAGCGAGAGCGGCATTTGCGGTGGGATCGGGATGAAGTGTGCGAATGCGGCTCCTCCACCTTCAGTCCCTTCGCTCGGTTGATGGCTCGGAGGGGCCTGAGCACTCGCAGAACTCTCAAGATCTTCACCACGGAAATGGCGCTGGAACTGCGAGAGTAAAAGAGCAAGAGAGAGAGAGAGAGAGAGAAAGAGAAAGAGAGAGAGCGCATTCTCATGAATGAACTCCAGTCTGAGTGTTTTTAATGCTGAGTTTTGGTTTTTGTGATTTTAAACGCCAATTGAACGAGAGAATCAAAGCAACGCCCGCTTTGTCCACCAGAGGGCAGCGTGTGTCTTTACTGTGCGTGCTGAACGAGGCGTCTGAACTTACTGCAGGAAAAAGGAGACCAGAGACACGCTGACCACCAACAAGTCCAACAGATTAAACCAGTTCCTGCAGAAGGAGCCCGCGTGGAGGAACGCGCCGTACACCGTCATCTGCACGCAACACCAAAACGTTGATGAACTGAATGTAATTAATTAAATTAATTAAATTCTCACATTAAAGCCTCGTCATCGTCACAGTTTAACATAAAGCGGACAAAAAAGGGAGGACGAGGTGCCGGAAACAGAGACGCGTGACTCGTGGACGTTCAGCGGGGACCGCGGACCAACCCGTCTGCTCGGAAAGGCCTGGAAACACACAGAGCATGGCGGCTGGTCCACAGACGGGTCTCCACGCTGACACCCGTCCACCCGCCAACGGGCACCTGAGCAGAACCGGAGCGTGGGGTGACCTGTGTTTGGGGGGCTAAAGGTGGCACCAAGAGTGAGGGTCTCGCACCTTGAGCAGTATTTCCACGGTGAATATGGAGGTGAAGGCGTAGTCGGCGTAACCCAGAACCTACAGAGAACCAGAGAGCAAGAAAATTCATTCATTCATTATCTTCTGCTTTATCCTCTATTAGGCTCACGGGGGGTTCCCCATGCCCATCCAGGGGAGAACCTTTTGGGCGCTGGGCAGATACACCCAGGACAGGGCGCCAATCTATCACTGGACACACCCTCACTCAGACACATACACACTCTATATGGGGCAATTTGGGGAACTCAATTGCCCTTGATCCATGTTTTTGGACTGAGGGAGGAAACTGGAGAACCCGGAGGAAACCCACGTGGACACGGGGAGAACATGGAAACTCCACCCAGATGGGGATTCGAACCGGGAATTCCTAGTGCTGAAAGGAGAACATGCTAAACGTCACCGTGCCACCCAGAAAATTAATTAAAAAATAAAGTAAAGCACAGAATTCTGAGAGAGAGAGAGAGACAGATGCAGACGTGATGAGATGTCTGTAAATAAGCCGTGCCATATGGCACCCCCCCCCCCGCCCCGCCCCCTCTGATGGACTCAGTGGAGGCTGATTGTACGGTGCAGGACGACACTTCCTCAGCTGGCATGAAGTCCTGCATCCAACATGCCAATCAGGACAGCTGCAGAGTGTGTGTGTGTGTGTGTGTGTGTGTGTGTGTGTGTGTGTGTGATGCTGAATCTGGGTTTTTTCACTGCCCACTGATTTTCACTTAAGGGTAACGTCAACCCCGTCAGCTTCGACTCTCCTGGGAAAACCGTCTACAAATTTTTCCGAACCTGGATCTAGAACCTGGTTCCGGTTCTAGGAACTTCTCGCAGTAGGTACTTTCTCTTAAACATTCAGTACAAGTCACTGACTCTGGCCTACAGAACCTTTTCTGGATCTTCCCCCCCTCCTCCCTTCACTCTAGATTTTCAAAACACACTCCGACGCGTTCACTTCGCTCCAGTGATGATCGCCCCCTGGTGGTTCCACCTCACCGAGGAGCTGATTCTCACTCCGTGGAGTTCACCACGGCAACATGGTGGTACGATCTTCACAACTCTGTCTGTAAGGCGGAGTCACTGAGCAGCTTTAAGAAGCTACTGAAGACGCATCTCTTTAACGAATACCTGTTGTAAAAACAATTAAAAAATAAAAGGGGGGGGGG
>JAFMOD010000023.1:316575-331172 GCA_019802435.1 Corydoras maculifer
TCGGTTCTGTACCATTCCTCATAACAATGTCAAAGCGCGCGGGTGGGCGGGGCGCCGCGCTCTGATTGGACTCACCGTGCGTCTCGTTGGAGTGACTGAACCAGCCGAACTTCCCCCGCTTTTTATCAGCGAGGTCGCGCAGGGTCATACCTGAAAGACAGGACGCCAGACGTTCACATCATCCGTCCATTATCCTCCACTTCATCCTCTATTAGGGTCGCGGTGGGGTTCCCCATGCCCATCCAGGGAAGAACGTTTTGGGCGCTGGGCAGATAGACCCAGGACAGGGGGGCAATCTTTCGCTGGACACACACTCACTCACACAGACACACTCTATATGGGGCAATTTGGAGAATTCCATTGACCTTGATCCATATTTTTAGACTGTGGGAGAAAACCATAGAACCCGGAGGAAACCCACGCGGACACGGGGAGGACATGCAAACTCCACCCAGATGGGGATTCGAACCGGGAATCCCTAGTGCTGAGAGGAGAACATGCAAAATCACTAAGCCACCGTGCCACCTCCTTCGCCTTATTCACTCAAAATGTAAACCAGAGTGGGAGGGGGGGGGTGCTGGGGCCTATCCCGGCACTCACACTGCCAAAGAGCCCAAATACACCGGACAGGTCTCAGAGCAGACACACAGATCTACACAAAAGGAGGACATGCCGACCTGGAGAACATGCAAATCACACCCCTCATACGTCTAGGATGCGAGTCGTATAAGCGCTGCACCAACATCGTATAATTAATTCTGGATCTTTGAAGTCAGTGTCCCCAAATTTGAAGCTTCTCGCTCTCTTATTGTCCCAATTTAGCCCCATCGATATGCATTAGAACTCCGACTGCTGTCCGGACAGCTTTATCGTTCTTTTTTGCACAAGCAATGCCAACCGCTTCTTTTACACTGACCCAGTGGCAGGGTCCTGATGAAATTTTCAGCTTATTTTTGTATTTTGTCAGGGACTGGACAGGTTGTGGAACTCACGTCTGTTTCCGTCTTCGTCAAATTCGTCGATGTCCTCGGCCTGCATGATCCAGTCCAGGTAGCCGCACAGGTCCTCCTCCATCTGCTGCTTCTCCCGCAGCTTCTGAAAGTCTCCACGCGCTTTAGCCTTCTCACGCTCTTTAGAGAACTCTCTGCGAACACACACACACACACACACACACGATGTCCAAGGGACATGTCTCCTCGATGGATTATTCTCAGTCTGAACCTCGAAACGCACCAACACACCTGCGCCACCATGTGGGCGTCACTGCAGTACTGAGAGTCATCCACCACCCAAATAGCGCCTGAATACTCACCCGCTCAGGACACCCAACACCAGATTGAGGACGAAGAAGGAACCGAAGATGACCAGACTGACGAAGTAGACCCAGGGCAGCTCGAACCCTATGGCATCGTTCATCTGAAACACACACACACACACACACACAGGGGCTCAGCGCAGACCGTCCGTCAGCCTGACCCCTGCTGGCGGAGACGACGGGGCCGTACCCAATAGAGGATGTCGGTCCAGCCCTCCATGGTGATGCACTGAAAGACGGTCAGCATGGCGAAGAAGAAGTTGTCGAAGTTGGTGATGCCCCCGTTCGGCCCGTCCCACCTCCCCCGGCACTCGGAGCCGTTGATGTAACACTGACGCCCGTGGCCGGTGAAGGCGCAGGGCACCGGGTCGTCGTCCGCGA
Organism: Corydoras maculifer; assembly: GCA_019802435.1. Classification (NCBI taxonomy): domain Eukaryota; kingdom Metazoa; phylum Chordata; class Actinopteri; order Siluriformes; family Callichthyidae; genus Corydoras; species Corydoras maculifer. The sequence goes on from JAFMOD010000023.1 coordinate 318,272, forward strand.
ACTCGTCTGCGAGCGGAGAGAGAGAGAGAGAGAGAGAGAGAGAGAGAGAGAGAGAGAGAGAGAACGTGATGACCACATCACAATGGTGGAGCTGCGATACGGAACGTTACCATAGCAACCATCAGCACGCTGAGGAACTTCTGCAATTAGATTCAATTATATCCACCCGGCACCGTCCTCGTTAAGGATGGAATAAGGGAAGGCGTGTGTGTGTGCGTGTGTGTGTGTGTGTGTGTGTGTGTGTGTGTGTGTGTGTGTGTGATGACCTGTGCCGATGTAGTAGCAGGTCTTGTGCATTCGGCCGATGAAGAGCTCCAGACCGATTATGGCGTAAATGATGATGACGAACAGAACCAGCAGTGAGATGTGCAGCAGAGGAACCATGGCCTTCATGATGGAGTTCAACACGATCTGCAAACCTTCAGACAACACACAATAAACCTCATTACAACCTCATCTTACCTTTCAATATCCATCCATTAACCTCTATTAAACCGGCGGCACGGTGGCTTAGTGGTTTAGCATGTTCTCCTCTCAGCACTAGGGATTCCCGGTTCGAATCCCCATCTAGGTGGAGTTTCCATGTTCTCCCCGTGTCTGCGTGGGTTTCCTCCGGGTTCTCCGGTTTCCTCCCACAGTCCAAAAACATGGATCAAGTTAATTGAACTCTCAAAATTGCCCCCTATAGAGTGTGTCTGTGTGAGTAAGTGTGTGCCCAGCGATGGATTGGCGCCCTGTCCTGGGTCTATCTGCCCAGCGCCTGAGACGTTCTCCCCTGGATGGGCATGGGGAACCCCACCGCGACCCTAATAGAGGATAAAGCGGGAGATAATGAATGAATGAATAACCTCTATTAGGATCATGGGGGGGGGGGGGATGCTCATCCAGGGGGACGTTTCGGGTGCTGGGCAGATAAGCCCAGGATTTGGAGAACTCAATTGACCTTAATCCATGTTTTTGGACTGTGGGAGGAAACCGGACAAACCCGGAGGAAACCCACGCGGACACGGGGAGGACATGCAAACTCCACCCAGACGGGGATTCGTACCACTCGGTGGCCGTGGTTCTCAAACTCTTCCATGTTCTCATAATCCAGCTGACCGTGGACTGGGGAACATTTCGGAGCGGGGGAACTTCACGACTGGATCTGTTGCCCAGGGAACGTTCTACAGCAGTTCCACGCTGTGACCATGGAGGGAATCGGAACACTGATTCTGATCACACATACTTTTGGTGATATGGTGTAGAATGTATATATTATTGTGTGTGCTCCGCCCCCCACATGTTCCTATGAAGCTATTTCTATAAATATGTGTAATTACATTTGAACAATTAAAAAACGATGAGTCAGGCTTTTTTCGGGATCTTCGGCGACGCCGGGGGTTCTGGATCCTGACTCAACCTGACTCATCATCTACTGAGATGGAACAAGGCAGAAGTGCCACGAGGACCGAATGAGACACGTCCTGCAAACTGCTGCCAACTCCAAGGTCAGCCCCACGTTCCACTATTCCACTATTACACAGTTCCACTATTCCACTATTCCACAGTTCCACTATTCCACAGTTCCACTATTTCACAGTTCCACAGTTCCACTATTCCTCTATTCCACTATTCCACTATTCCACAGTTCCACTATTCCACAGTTCCACTATTCCACAGTTCCACTATTCCACAGTTCCACTATTCCACTATTCCACAGTTCCACTATTCCACAGTTCCACTATTCCACAGTTCCACTATTCCACAGTTCCACTATTCCACAGTTCCACTATTCCACAGTTCCACCATTCCACTATTCCACAGTTCCACTATTCCACAGTTCCACAGTTCCACTATTCCACTATTCCACAGTTCCACTATTCCACAGTTCCACTATTCCACCGTTCCTCTGTTTCTTTGTTTTTTTTTAACACCAATACCCCAGCACCCAGAACTCAAGAACCTGAAAGAACCTGACTGTCAGCAGAGGAACATCTACCCATCACCATACAGGAACATCTACCCAAAATACAAATGTTCCTACTTTGTGTCACACACACACACACACACACACACACACACACACACACACACAGGGACAGACACACGGACAGACGGATGAGCGGACGGACGGACGGACTGACTGGGCACTCCTGAGACGAGCCGGAGCGGTCGCAGCACCCTGAAGGCTCGGAGCGCCTTGACGTCCAGGCCGCCGGGTTTCCCCGGCATGTGGTGGGCCTCTCCGGGTTTATGGGTCGCCGTTTCCAAAACCACGCTGAACAACCTGAAGACCAAAAACAGCACGGGTCAACCGGGATGATGTCACACCTAAAACCACCGGGACAGGAGCACCCGGACGCCTGCGGGGGCTCCCATGGGCTCGAGGTCGGGGCTCGGTGTGGGACGGCCGATCGGCAGCCAGGGACCTTCCCCTTGGACCTTCCCCAAACTGTTCATACAGTATTAATAAGACTGTACACTCTCACAGTCTGTGTCCCAATTGGTTTTTCAGTTTAATTTAATCCAGTATTTTAATTCGTAATTCGGTTCCGGAGACGGGGCGGCACAGTGGCTTAGTGGTTGGCATGTTCTCCTCTCAGCACTACGGATTCCCGGTTCGAATCCCCATCTGGGTGGAGTTTCCTTGTTCTCCCCATGTCCGCGTGGGTTTCCTCCGGGTTCTCCAGTTTCCTCCCACAGTCCAAAAACATGGATCGAGTCAATTGAGTTCTCCAAATTGCCCCATATAGAGTGTGTGTGTCCGAGTGAGTGAGTGTGAGCCCAGCGATGGATTGGCGCCCTGTCCTGGGTGTATCTGCCCAGCGCCCGAAACATTCTCCCCTGGATGGGCATGGGGAACCCCACCGCGACCCTAATAGAGGATAAAGTGGAAAATAATGGATGGTTCTGGAGACGGATCTATAGATGACCCAGATAATCATGTGAACTGCTCATTAATTATTCAACTCTGGATCCTCAGGACAGTTTTGGGGGGAAATATTAAACTTCATTATGATGCAAACGCAGATTTATTTTGGTTTCCTTCATTTGCATTAAATCACACTAACTCTCTCTGCAGACACGTTCATCTGAAGGGTCAGAATACAGAGTGGACCATGATACAGACCCCCCCCCCGGGACAATTAGGCTTAGGGACCTGCTGAGGGGCACCAAACCCCAACCTTCTCATGGAGCCCCCAACACACCAACCAATCAGCAACCTCTTACCATTAATACACTGCACTATTTCTCCTTATATGATTCCTGAGTCTATATATCCAGCACACACACACACACACACACACACACACACACACACACACATACACACTCCGGCAGCTAGGGGGTGCGACATCACCTGAATCAGGAGCAGGAATGAAAATCCATATTCATGAGGAGGGAAGGTCAGAGGAACCCTACCCGACGATGACGATGACGAAGTCCAGCAGGTTCCAGCCGTTGCGGATGTAGGAGCTGGGGTGCATGACCAGCCCGTAGGCCAGGATCTTCAGGAAGGTCTCGATGGTGAAGATGATCAGAAATATGTACTCCACTTGCTCCTGAACAAGGAGAACAGAACAAGGGCCGGGGCAGAACGGGGGGGGGGGGGGGGGTCAGGTGCTCCGACGTGGCGCCGGGGCTTTAACGAAACTCGGGAACGAATCTGATCCGATTCGGGAGGGGGAGCCCTTTCGCACCGATTAACCCCGTCCTCCCCATCATCCCCCCGCACCGGCACTTGATCTGGCTTTAGGCAACTACACAGTGCTGAAGGGTGGGGGTGGGGGTGGGGGTGGGTTGATGATGAGTGATGTAATGTAGAAGGGAAATGAAAGAGGGAAGCAGAGTAAGCTGCTTATCAAAGCCAAGAGCATTTAAAACGGCCGAGCGGACAGGAGGGCAAAATCTCCACTGCCCCCCCTCCCCCTCCACCTACACTACCCCCACCCCCGCCTCCACCCTCAGCGCATCTCTCTGTAATGATGCTGCACCTTGTACAAGGTCCAGAGAGGGAGGGTTCCGCGGCTTCACCGGCCTTTAAAGATGGAGAACATGCAGAACGCCTAGCGTGCTTAATTTCGCCGACTCGTTCTCCATCGTGTGGTAGAACCTCTGAGAGAACCTCTGAAAGAAGTTCTGAGAGACCCCGGAGGTACCCCTGAGCACCCCGCTGTAGATCAGAGGGCCGCGCACGGGGCTCTGAATTGAATGGTTTGGGGAATGGGGCGGCACGCTGGCTTAGTGTTTGGCCTGTTCTCCTCTCAGCCCTGAGGGTCCCGGTTCGAATCCCTATCTGGGTGGAGTCTGCATGTCCTCCCCGAGTCCGCGTGGGTTTCCTCCGGGTTCTCCGCTTTACTCCCACAGTCCAAGAACATGGCTTTAAGTTAAAATAAACGCTCTAGATTGCCCCATATAGTGTGTGTCTGTGTGAGAGAGTGTGCGCTGTGAGAGACTGCCGTCCTGTCCTGGGTGCCCCCCCCAGTAGGGGATTAAATGGAAGATTAATGGATGAATGAATGAATGAATGAATGTGTTTGGGGAAGGCCGATTGCTCGGTGGGTGAGTTTTGTGTGGAGGAAGCTGATTGGTCGACAGATGAGGTGAGTCCTGATCGATCACCTCGGGGGGGCGAGGGGGGGGGGCGAGGGGGGGGGGCGAGGGGCAGCTACTCTCCTGAGAGCTTTTATTTTTACCCTGCGTTTAAATACGAGCGGTGAGAAGATTAAGGCTTCCACTAACGAGCCTGAGGTTCTCTAAATCATCAACCCGACTGAGGCCACGCCCACCGATAATAATCCCGCCCTCACACCATCACTCAGAGGATTCTGGGTAGAAATGTGTGCCGCGAACAACGGCTTCCATTCTAAAAACTGATTTCCATCCGGGGGCGGAGCGGTGGCTTAGTAATTTAGCATGTTCTCCTCTCCGTGCTGGTGATTCGGGTTTGCATGTTCTTCCCGTGTCCATGTGGGTTTCCTCCCTCAGTCCAAAAACATGGATTCAAGTTAAATTGAACGATCTAAATTGCTAAATTGCGGGGAGATCTGCCCTCACTTACTCACTTACACACACACTATATGGGGCAATTTAGTGCAGCCAATTCACATTGAATCCATGTTTTTGGGACTGTGGGAGGAAACTCGAGAACCCGGAGGAAGCCCACGTGGACACGGGGAGAACATGGAATTCTTCTCCTTTTCTAAAGTCCTTAATTATAGAGTGCTCAGTGTGCTGTGGTGTTCCTCTCTGTATTTTAATTTGTGAACCGGGGGGGGGGGGGGTCAGCGTTCGAGGCTTAAAAGGTTGGGAACCGATGTCTCAGAAACATGTTTTAAATCATTAAAACATGAACCTGGACCGAAAGTCCAGACGTCCGCATCCCGCGGTTGGGTGAAACCTCGGCTCTCTGTGGGGGGTGTGGACCGGCCCACCATGTGGCCGTTGGTCCTCGCCGTGTTCGGTGGTCTTTGCTTATTTCATGTCCTCTTTCGTCTCATTTGCATGCAAATTGCAGCGCTGCGTGTCTCCGACAGCGCGGCTCCGGCGGGGCGCAGAGGGTGATGCCCGTGAGGGAAATGTCCGGCGTTGTGATTAAAAGCAACCTTATTAGGCCTCGTCCTCTCTGTGGCGCCGCACACAAGCCCCGGAGAACCCCCCCTCCCCCCCAACAGGCTGCAAAGTGCTCGGTTCACTAAGCCTGGGTGCGTTTAATGGAACCCCGACGTTATCCTGCACTCGAACCGCCCGCCGCAACGGCCCAATAAACTCCATTCTCCCAAGGACAAGAGACGTGGACTCGGAATCCGTCCTCGCTCTAACCAAAGGGCTGCATTTGCTCAGTTCAGAACCGAGCGCCGTGGCCCCGGGCCCTATTCCTGATTGGTGGACTCTCTCGATGATTGCTGACGTCCACTGCCCCGCGAAATGCAGCTTTAGAGCCATGTGGTGTCATGTGATCCTTTAAGTCGGGGGATCTTAAACTGCGCTACACAAAGCAGCACCATGCCGAATAATGGGATGGATATACAATACATTCGTTTTCCCGATACATTTCATAAACTGCGTGGAACGTTATAAATTGCGCCCACTAGATGGCAGTACTGGAAACATGATCAGCGTTCACTTTAAAAAAGCGGACTGGATCGCATCACAAACGTCCAGATTATTAACCATTTTGTTTTTTAATAAACACTATTACTAATTTAAATTTTTTATTATAGTTTGTTTTGTAAGCGTTTTATAAAAGACATAAGAGACTCGAGGTTGTGTAACCATTCTTTCATTATCTTTTTCTTAATCCTCTTTTAGGGTCGTGGGGGGTGGGGGGGCATTTCCCCCATCCATAGGAGAACATCTCGGGCGCTGGGCAGATACACCCAGGAGAGGACGCCAATCTATCGCTAAACTCACAATCACTCACACACACACACACACACACACACACACACACACACACACACACTCTATATGGGGCAATTTAGAGCATTCCATTTACCTTAATCCATGTTTTTGGACTGTGGGAGGAAACCCACATGGTACCTGGGAAGAACATGCAAACTCCACTCAGATCGGGATTCGAACCTGAGCGGAGAACATGCTAAACCACTTATTCACCATGCCATCCAATATACCTCACTCCCAACAATACCTCATTGTTGTGATTTATTCAGCCTGAGGCCACGCCCCCTCGTACCTCTGCTTCAGTATCCGCTCACACCTGAGTGATGTTTACAGGTGACGCCCCGTGATGAGAAGCAGAGGTGGAACCTAAACGTTTGGGTTTGATGATGGGTTCCACCTCGTCTGAAAAGACATGTAAGACATGGCACGGGGCCCGGGCGCCTCTGCGGCGCCAGCGTGCAGCGAGAGAGGGGGATTAAAAAGGCGGGGTTTATTGGATCACACTGGATGCACTCTGAGAGATTATAATCTGCACGGGTGGAAGACGGTGGTGGAGGGGGGCGCATGGGTCCAGAGTCCTGACTGCACCACCGGATTAAAACCTCAGCGTCAAACACCACTGACATTTCATTATCTGCAGCAGAAATCCCCACATGTGCGCTCACCTAAATAACGCCTTCACCTCCACTCACTCCTCACACCCCCACACACACAATTTAAATTTAAAGTATTCAACCAAAAAACACGGTACACTTCAGCTGGGAACTGACAGAAAACCCATGCAGACACCAAAGGTCTGGTGGGAACCCACTGGGTATCGAACCCAGGACCTTCAGAAACGCTGCACCAAGCATCACCTGCCTTTGGACTCCAGAGAAGGTCCAAAACCACAACAAGAACACATACACACCGAGACAACTCGGACCTGATCCATGTTTTTGGACTGTGGGAGGAAATCGAAGAACCTGGAGGACACGGGGAGAACATGCAAACTCCATCCAGAAATGCTGCACCTAGCGTCATCTGCCTTTGGACTTCATCAGGAAAGAGGAGCCTCCAGAGGAGGTCCAACACCACAACAAGAACACATACACACCGAGAGCACTCAGACCTCCCACCCCTGGTGCCACATCCTGGAACATCTCACAGTTCCTGCTGCATGGCAGACGTCCTGCGGTGGGTTACGGCTCACTCACCAGGTCGTGGTTGGTAGAGTTGGAGTCATCTTCAGGGAAAGGCTTGGAGACTCCCAAAGCCACGCAGTTGGCGAAGATAGCGAGAAGAATGAAGACATCGAACGGCCTAAAAAGAGAAGGTTAAGGAAGCGATGGACCCAACCTTTTCGAAACATCAAAGCAAGCCCACCGGTCAAGGATACTTCCACTCGACGACGGACAGCGCGGCCCTGCGGATGGGGTTGTTGAGTTTGAGGCAGAACAGGGCACGGGGTGCGCGCTGCACCTGGTTGGAACCCTGGACCTGCTTCTTCCCGTGATGGCTCTTTTTCCGCTGGGTTCCCGTGGAGCTCGACGTGGAGTTCATGGTCTCCGTACGGTTCATTCTCGGGCCCCCGGAGTCCTCCCATTTGTCGTCCTCATCCTCTCCTCCGACCTCACCCTCTTCCCCACCGTCCTCCTCCTCCTCCTCCTCCTCGGCCTCGTCGCCGCCTTCCTCCATCTCTTTGGAGTACCCGTTGCCTGAAACCATTAAACGGATGTTAGTTTTCTGGTTTTCAGTTGCCGTTCCTCAGAATTTCAGCGTCAACACCGAGCCACGTCTTTCTGTTACAGACCTCCAGCCGACACTTTGCCCAGACCCTGCACACTTTCCCCAGACCCTGCAAAAATTCCCCAGACCCTGCACACATTCCCCAGACCCTGCAAAAATTCCCCAGACCCTGCACACTTTACCCAGACCCTAGACACTTTCCTGAACTTTTTTAGCCGACGCTTTTATCCAAAGCGAATAACAAATGAGAGAACAGCACAGGTCAGTAGTTTAGGAAGAACCAGCCTAACTGTAGAATAAACAAGCCTGATTATTATCCCATCCTGCACCCCCACCATTTTCATTTTTATTTTTTGATATCTCGTTTGTGGACGAGAGGTGTTCTCAGTTGTTTCTTAAAGACGTTCAGTGACCCGGCGCCTTACGGACAGAGTTGGGAGGACGGTTCCGCCTTTTTGCAGGGGTGAACCCAATGGCGTGAGAGTAGGCACCACGGTGAGGTGGAACCACCAGGCGACAATCATCTCTAGAACGTCGTGAACGAGTCGGAGTGTATTTTGGAAATCTAGAGAGAAGGTACGAGGGGCCAGATCCAGAGGCCGTCCTGTAGATCAGAATCAGCGTCTCGTACTGAATGCAGCAGCTACAGGGAGCCAATGAGAGAGGAGAGGCAGAGTCACGTGATTCACTTGGGTGGTTGAACACGAGTCGGGGTGCAGAGAACCAATACTACAAATCTCCTTTTGGTGGCATCTTCATCACCCTCACTGAACCGTCACCAACTATTTTTTTCAGAGCAGGTATTCATTAACATGGTGAATGTTCTCCATGGTCCTAACCATCAGAGAACAGATTGGACTACAAAATGGAACTGTAGAACTACAAACTCCGAGCTGATGGAGTAGAACGGAGCCCTTCCCCAAACTGCTGCCACAGAATCGTCTGGAGCACATTTAAAACGTAACCCACCATCAATAAACCGAAGGTCCTCACGTCCGTCCGTGTGTCTCGTACTAAATACAGATACGAAGCCGCCGTGAAGCAGGTGCTCTGTGAACGTGGAGCGAATTTAAAAAGCCCTCGGTCTTGAGAACAGGCCGAGCGTTTTGGAATGGTGTTGTAATCAGGCTCTGCTCTGATGAGGAGAGGGTTCTGCAGAAGGTGAGCTGTGAGCCATATTGTGACAGATGTGACCTACTTTCATGCACGAGCAAAGCGCATGTGAGGGAACCAAAAGCAGAGGTTTTAAAGCTCCAGTACCTGTGGACTTACAAACGCTGTCCGCGACTCGTCCTCAGCTCAGCAACTGCGCAAAGGCACGGGGAACCAGGGGTTCCCTTAGAACTGGGAACTAACACCTCGGTCTCCTCACGCACCCGGCTGATGGCGTCGTCGTTTTCAGAAGTTCTCTGACCTCTGAAGTGGTCAGACACCGATGTTGGGCAACGGAGCTAGGATTATAATCTCTGTTCTGTGATGGGGTTGATGGGGTTGATGGGGTTGAGGTCAGGTCTCAGGACCTTTCACCCCAAACGTCCAGCACTGTTTATTTCTCTTTATATTTTTGTGGTTTATTCGGTTTGTATATAAACCATCCATCCATCCATTATCTTCTGCTTTATCCTCTACTAGGGTTGTGGTAGGGGGGGGGGTCCCCATGCCCATCCAGGGTAGAATGTTTTGGGCGCTGGGCAGATACACCCAGGACAGGACGCCAATCTATCGCTGGGCACACTATCACTCACACAGACACACTCTATATGGGGCAATTTGGAGAATCCAACTGACCTTAATCCATGTTTTTAGGACTGTGGGAGGAAACCGGAGAACCCGGAGGAAACCCACGCGGACACAGGGAGGACATGGAAACCCAGATTAGGATTAAAACAGGGAATCCCGAGTGCTGAGAGGAGAACATGCCAACCACTAAACCACAGTGCCACAGGAGACCTGAGAACAACCCTTCAGCTCATAACTGAAACCTTAAAATGAACCTTAAAATGATTTAATTTAATTTGAATATTATAATTTTTTGATATTAAAAGATCAATTAAACTAGTCTTTCAGATCGGAAGACAGCTCAGGGAAGCTCTCTCTAGTTTAATTCTGACTCTTTTCGCGACTTGACGAGTCGATGGGGTCAGCGCTCGAACCCCAACCACAGAGAGTACGTGGAACGAATTGGAACGTCGACTGCTTACAACACCAGTTATGTAAACCCGGCGGAAATTGATGGAGACCTCGACACCGTGCTGCAGTCTGTCCTAAAATCTGACGAGATGCTCCATGAGGTCACGGACAGGACGTCAAGGGTCATTTATTTGTGTACAGATGTTTAAAAGGGATTTTCCTTCTTAATAAAGAATTTAGGTGGCACGGTGGCTTAGTGGTTTAGCACATTCGCCTCTCAGCGCTAGGGATTCCCGGTTCGAATCCCCATCTGGGTGGAGTTTCCATGTTCTCCCCGTGTCTGCGTGGGTTTCCTCCGGGTTCTCCGGTTTCCTCCCACAGTCCAAAAACATGGATCAAGTTAATTGAATTCTCAAAATTGCCCCATTTAGAGTGTGTCTGTGTGAGTGAGTGTGTGCCCAGCGATGGATTGGCGTCCTGTCCTGGGTCTATCTGCCCAGCGCCCGAGACGTTCTCCCCTGGATGGGCATGGGGAACCCCACCGCGACCCTAATAGAGGATAAGCGGGAGATAATGAATGAATGAATAAAGAATTTATGGAAATCTTTCAGGTTTGATAATTCCACAGTGAGGCTGGATCTTCATAATCACCGTGTTAACTCGCGTTGTTCTCGTTTGTAAGATCAAATCATCTGTTAAATGTTAGATGTTAAATGTTAAATGTAAAGTCTGCGTCATTAAAGCCGAATATTCGCGTCACTTACTTTTGTGCTGCTTCTCGTTCATGTCGGCGTTTCTTCTTTTCACCTCATCGGGAGGCTGTGCATGATTCTCACCCCTGAGCTCAGAACCTCAGCAGAACCTCAGCAGAACCTCATCAGATTCTCATCAGAACCTCATCAGAAACTCACCAGAACCTCATCAGAACCTCACCAGAACCTCACCAGAACCTCATCAGATTCTCATCAGAACCTCACCAGATCCTCACCAGAAAATCATCGGATCCTTATCAGATCCTCACCAGAAACTCATCAGAACCTCATCAGAACCTCATCAGAACCTCAAACGCAGCCCTCAATCGGAACGCCGACTTTTGCAGCTGGGCTCATTGCGCGTCGTTTGGTGCGGAACAGCCGCGCGTCTCAGAGACGCAGGTCCGGGGTCCTGAGGGTGGTTCCCTCAGGGTGGTTCCCTCAGGGTGGTTCCCTCAGGGTGGTTCCCTCAGAGGGGCACAACGGGTCCCTGGTCCCGGGTCATCGTCCTCGTCCTCGTCGGTTCTGGATGAATGTAGACAGGCGCGCGGTGCCCGAAACTTCAGAAGCGCAGGCGTTTTGGAGCGCGCGCGCGTCGGCGGCCGGGTTGCCAGATTACAGCGACTTCACCATCGGACACGAAACGCCTCCCAGGTCAATCAGAGATGCCCCCCCTCCTCCCCCTAAATCAAGCCACAACATACATAGCAATTACAAACAGTTTGGGGAAGATCCTCTTACAAACGATCAAATTATAGAATATCCTATGGGGCAGAATTGGGAAACCTGCACGTGACTTCATTTTGCTCCATGGAGGGATTTCTATAAGATTTTTTTTTTTTTTTTTTTTGGGGGGGGGGGGGGGTCGGTTTTATTATTATTATTATTTATTTATTTATTTTTTGCTTATTTATTCATAAGTTTATTTGTGAGGTCAGGCACTGATGAAATGGGGTACTCTATTCCAGTTCATCCCATTAATGTTGGACAGGGTTAAAACCAGAGCTCTGTGTGCACCAGCTAAGTTTTCTTTCACCAGACTCTCACACTGGAGCAGAATCGTACTGGAAAACAGAAAGGCCTTCCCCAAACTGTTGAAGGCATGCTTTATGGTTTGATTTTATACCCCCGTGGAAACGGGGCTGAGTGAAACACCTGAATTTAATTATTTGGAGCTGTGTCCATCTGCAGGACGGCCAAGCAGACGTCATGACGTCATGTTTAGCTTCTTTAAGATTAAAGTTTTCTTTAATAACTGCATACGGTCCATGTTTATTGCTTCAAAGCCGGGTTTCATGACTATGTTCTGCCATCTAGTGGCGAATGAGTTGTTTTTCCCACCTTTTAGTTTTATTAGTATGACGTCATAAAGAATGATCCCGTTATCAATGCGATTTCAGCTTGATTAAAATCCCTAATGCATTCAGATGATAATTATACAGTGAGACCCATTTCTGTATGTTTCGTTGCTTTAATACACTGCTCTTCAACAACGAAGACACCGTCTTTATAAAGTCTTTATAAAGCAAATTAAATAAAAGGTTTCTGTAATTAAAGGGTTTGTTTTTAGTAAATGATAACATGGCTGGTCCAGGTTCTTCCCCAGTGTGTTGGATGCGGCTCAGGTCAGGAATCTGAGTGGATCAGTCAAAGTCTTTCACCTTAAACCTCACCCTGTCATGCCCTCATGTATAAGGCTTTCTGCACTGGCCCACTGTGTAGCTCAAACAGAATTGGGCCTTCCCCAAACTTTTGGAATCATTCAATCGTACATAATGACCACGTGGGGTTAGCCAGTGGCTGAATGAAACCGAGTGAATTTAATGATTGAATCTGTCCCAATAAGAACAGTGTACGTTACCAAACACCAATAATAAAATCACGTGGGGGTGGTAGGGGGGGGG
>JAFMOD010000230.1:0-11675 GCA_019802435.1 Corydoras maculifer
TCATCAAGTAAAAGTTTGTCAGCTGTGTTCTTAATCTTTATTTCTTCTACTTCATCTCTCTCCTTTAGTAGTTGTTCTTTAATTTTGTCTATTTCGTTCCATTGTGTCTTGATTTTGTCTTTGTCATTTTTTATTTGATCTTGAATTTGTTTGATCGTGATCATTTCCTGTTGTAATTTCGTTCTCTCTTCTTCCAGATCTTTTCTTTGAATTTTATTTTGTCTATTCTCATCATTTTTTTTGTTTCTCATCTTTTCAGCATCATTCTTTTCCATCTCTATTTCTTTTCTCATTGAATCAAGTTCTTGTCTTTCTTGTTTAATTTCGTCTCTGATGGTTTTTGTGTTTTGTATTTCATCATCAAGTTCCACTCTCATTGTTTCCAGAGTTTCTCTTTCATCCATCAGGTGCTTCAATCTCTCCTCCATAACTTGCTCTTTTTGATTGATTTTCATCTCTCGTTCATCAATTAAAAGTTTGTCGGCTGTGTTCTTAATCTTTATTTCGTCTACTTCATTTTTCTCCTTTAATAGTCGTTCTTTAATTTTGTCTATTTCATTCCATTGTGTCTTGATTTCGTCTTTGTCCTTTTCTATTTGATCTTGAATTTGTTTGATCATGATCATTTCCTGTTGTATTTTTGTTCTCTCTTCTTCCAGAGCTTTTCTTTCCATCTCATTCTTTCTATTCTCATCATTTGTTTTGTTTCTCATCTTTTCAACATCATTCTTTTCCATCTCTATTTCTTTTTTAATTAAATAAAGTTCTTCTCTCTCTTGTTTAATTTCGTCTCTGATTGTTTTTGCGTCTTGTATTTCATCATTAAGTTCCACTCTCATTGAATCCAGAATTTCTCTTTCATCCATCAGGTTCTTTAATCTCTCCCCCATAACTTGCTCTTTTTCATTGATTTTCGTCTCTCGTTCATCAAGTAAAAGTTTGTTGGTATTCTTTATTTTGTCTAATTCATCTTTCTCCTTCAGTAATTGTTTTTTATTGTTGAATATTTCGTTCCATTGTGTCTTGATTTCTTCTTTATTATTTTCTATTTGATGTTGAATTTGTTTGATCATTATCATTTCCTGTTGTAACTTTTTTCTCTCTTCTTCCAGAGCTTTTCTTTCCATTTTAATTTGTCTATTCTCATCATTTGATTTGTTTCTTATTTTTTCAACATCATTCTTTTCCATCTCTATTTCTTTTCTCAGTAGATCAAGTTCTTCTCTCTCTTGTTTAATTTTGTCTCTGATGGATCTTGTTTCATCATCAAGTAAAAGTTTGTCAGCTGTGTTCTTAATCTTTATTTCTTCTACTTCATCTCTCTCCTTTAGTAGTGTTTCTTTAATTTTGTCTATTTCGTTCCATTGTGTCTTGATTTCATCTTTGTCCTTTTCTATTTGATCTTGAATTTGTTTCATCGTGATTATTTCCTGTTGTAATTTCGTTCTCTCTTCTTCCAGAGCTTTTCTTTCCATCTCATTCTTTTCGTTTCCGAGTTGGATTTGCGTTTGCACTTCCTCTTGTCTCTTCTTTAACTCCAGGACCTCATCATTGACTTTGTTTTTTTCTTGCTCCAGTAGAGCTTCTTTCTTTAGAACATCTTCATTTAGCTTTTCTATTATTGTAGACATCTTTTCCAGTTCTTCTTCATTTGTTTTTATTTTGTCAAGTAGACTTTTATTTTGTTCTCTTACTTCAACCAGGAGGTCTTCATCTTTCTTCATCAGTATTTGTTCTTTAATTTTGTCTATTTCGTTCCATTGTGTCTTGATTTTGGTTTTGTCCTTTTCTATTTGCTCTTGAATTTCTTTGATCATGATCATTTCCTGTTGTAATTTCGTTCTCTCTTCTTCCAGAGCTTTCCTTTCAATTTTATTTTTTCTATTCTCATCATTTGTTTTGTCTCTCATCTTTTCAATATCATTATTGTCCATCTCTATTTCTTTTCTCAGTAGATCAAGTTCTTCTTTCTCTTGTTTAATTTTGTCTCTGATGGATCTTGTGTTTTGTATTTCACCATCAAGTAAAAGTTTGTCAGCTGTGTTCTTAATCTTAATTTCGTCTACTTCATTTTTCTCCTTCAGTAGTTGTTCTTTAATTCTGTCTATTTCGTTCCATCGTGTCTTGATTTCATCTTTGTCCTTTTCTATTTGATCTTGAATTTGTTTGATCGTGATCATTTCCTGTTGTAATTTCGTCCTCTCTTCTTCCAGAGCTTTTCTTTCCATCTCATTCTTTCTATTCTCGTCATTTGTTTTGTGTCTCATCTTTTCAGCATCATTCTTTTCCATCTCTATTTCTTTTTTGACTAAATCAAGTTCTTCTCTCTCTTGTTTAATTTCGTTTCTAATGGTTTTTGTGTCTTGTTTTTCAGCATCAAGTTCGTCTCTCATCGAATTCAGATTTTCTCTTTCATCCATCAGGTTCTTCAATCTTTCCTCCATAACTTGCTCTTTTTCATTGACTTTTGTCTCTCGTTCATCAAGTAAAATTTTGTCAGCTGTGTTCTCAATCTTTATTTCGTCTACTTCATTTTTCTCCTTCAGTAGTTGTTCTTTAATTTTTTCTATTTCGTTCCATTGTGTCTTGATTTTGTCTTTGTCCTTTTCTATTTTATCTTGAATTTGTTTCATCGTGATCATTTCCTGTTGTAATTTCGTTCTCTCTTCTTCCAGAACTTTTCTTTCTATTTTATTTTGTCTATTCTCATCATTTGTTTTGTTTCTCATCTTTTCAACATCATTCTTTTCCATCTCTGTTTCTTTTTTTAATAAATCAAGTTCTTGTTTCTCTTGTTTAATTTCATCTCTGATTGTTTTTGTGTTTTGTTTTTCAGCATCAAGTTCGTCTCTCATCGAATTCAGATTTTCTCTTTCATCCGTCAGGTTCTTCAATCTCTCCTCCATAACTTGCTCTTTTTCATTGACTTTCGTCTCTTGTTCATCAAGTAAAATTTTGTCAGCTGTGTTCTTAATCTTTATTTTGTCTACTTCATTTTTCTCCTTCAGTAGTTGTTCTTTAATTTTTTCTATTTCATTCCATTGTGTCTTGATTTCGTCTTTGTCCTCTTCTATTTGATCTTGAATTTGTTTCATCATGGTAATTTCCTGTTGTAATTTCGTTCTCTCTTCTTCCAGAGCTTTTCTTTCCATCTCATTCTTTTCGTTTCCATGTTGGATTTGCATTTGCACTTCCTCGTGTCTCTTCTTTAACTCCAGGACCTCATCATTGACTTTGTTTTTCTCTTGCTTCAGTAAAGCTTGTTTCTTCAGAACATCTTCATTTAGCTTTTCTATTATTGTAGACATCTTCTCCAGTTCCTCTTCTCTTGTTTTTATTTCGTCAAGCAGACTTTTATTTTGTTCTCTTTCATTAAACAGCAGGTCTTCATCTTTCTCCATCAGTCGTTGTTCTTTAATGTTACCTATTTTGTTCCAATGTGTCTTGATTTCCTCTTTTTCCTTTTCAATTTGATCTTGAATTTGTTTGATCATGACCATTTCCTTTTGTACTTTCATTCTCTCGTCTTCCAGAGCTTTTCTTTCAATTTTATTTTGTCTATTCTCGTCATTTGTTTTGTCTCTCATCTTTTCAACTGCATTCTTTTCCATCTCTATTTCTTTTCTCAATAGATCAAATTCTTCTCTGTCTTGTTTAATTTCATCTCTGATGGTTTTTGTGTTTTCTATTTCATCATCAAGTTCCACTCTCATTGTTTCCAGAGTTTCTCTTTCATCCTTCAGGTTCTTCAATCTCTCCTTCATAACGTGCTCTTTTTCATTGATTTTCACCTCTCGTTTATCAAGTAAAAGTTTGTCGTCTGTGTTCTTGGACCTTATTTCGTTTACTTCATCTCTCTCTTTCAGTAGTTGTTCTTTTAGAACGTTGTTTTCCTTCCATGTTCTCATCAGTTCCTCTTTGTTCTCTTTCACGTCTTTCTTTTCTCTTTCAAATTTTTTTATGAATTCTTCCTGAATATTTTTTGATTTTTGAAGTTCCATGGTTGTTTTTTCTAACTTTTCTGTTTTTATTGTTAACTCTTCTGATATTTCTTTTATTGTCTGATCTTTTTGTTTAATTCTCATCTCTTTGTCATGAAGTAATAGTTCATTAGATTCTGTTTTCTTTTTTAATTCCTCTATTTCAGTTTTGTCTTTTATTTCTTTTTCTTTGATGTTTTTAAATTCCTCGCAGGTTTGTTGCAGTTGATCTTTTTCATTTTCAGTCTTCAGTTTTGTTTCCTTTGCTGCTGCTTTCTTCTCCTTTCTATTTGTGGTTTCTATTTGTTCTGTAATTAGCTTTTGCAGCTCATCGTTTCTTTTTTGTAATTCCATCAACGCAACATCCTGATCGTTATCTAATATTTCGTTAATGAACATTTCCAACGTTTCGTTCTTCAGATTGAGTTCTGCAGCTCGAATCCCGTCTTCTTTCTTTTCTTTTTTCATTTTCTTCAGAACTTTATTAACTTTCACTCTCTCCACTCTGGATTCTGTTAAAGCTTTATTTAACCTTTTAACTTCCTTTAGCAGTGATATATTCTCCTGTAATTGTTATTTTTTTATTAATTTGATTTATTATTACTACAAAAAAAACATCAAAGCATTTTCCAATATTTGTTCAGTACTTACCTTTTTGCTCTTCCTTTGAATAATTTCTTTGGCTCCGCCCCTCTCACTGAGTCCTTCTTGGTTTTCGTCTCTCTGTTTTTGTATTTTCACCTCTGCCGTGATTTCTGGTTCGGTTCCGACTCGTCGTTTTTGTGTTCTCTTCGTGTTCTTTAATTCACTTTGGTCCATCCTGACCTTCAGTTCTTTCTTTCGAAACTCTACCTTGGTCTGATTAGTTTGAAGAACTTTCTCTTTTTGTAATCGTTCCATCTTCAGATGTTGTAGCATCTCTCTGATGAGGTTGATTTCCAGGACGAGGTCCTGCAGTTCTGCGTTCACTCTGTCCCTGTCTGCAGCCCTCAGCTGAGGTTCTGAACTCTGCTTTTTTAAGTGGACTTTGATTTGCTGCAGCGTCTCTCTAGTCCATTCGATCTGAAGAATGACGTTCTTGATCTCAGCATTGATCTCCTCTCTGTCCTCCATGTCCTGACTCTGAAATTCCTCTCTTGCTTTTTGTATCTCGGCTTTTATAAATTCTAAATTGCTTATCTTCATCTCGGTCTCTTCCCTTCGGCGTTCCATTTCATCTCTTGCTCTCTCCAGTTCCGTCTTCATTCCATCCAGTTCCTCTTTTTTCCTCACGGTCTGTTTCATCCTTTGGTCGAGTTCTTTTCTCTTTCTGTTCATCTCTTTCTTCAGGATCTCCATCTCCTCCATCTCTCGCTTCAGCCTGTACATCCTTTCTTCTAATTCGTTTCTTTTATGTTCAACTTCCTCTTTGATCTTCTGAACCTTTTCCATTTCTTCCTTTGCCTGATGTATTTTATGTTCCACGTCCTGCTTTTGCTTTTGGAGGTCCACCTTCATCTCCTCCAGTTTTTCTCTCTCACTCTCGGTCTCAGTGACGTTCATGTCCAGCACTTCTTTTTGTTTCTGCAGGTCAGTTTTAAGATCTTCAAGCTTTTGTATTTCTTTCATGGTTATCTCCATGTTAGCTTCTACATCCTCCTTCCTTCTGATTAAATCACGTTTCAGATCTTCAATCAGCTTCGTCTCCGTTTTTAACTTCTCCATCTGTTCAGTCATCTCTTCTTTTTCTTTCTGAATTTTCGTCATTTCGTTCTGATGCTCCTTCTCCATCTCCTCATGACGCTGGTGTAGATCTTCTCTCACTTTGGTAAGTTCTTTCATGGCTGTTCTATACGACGCATCCATTTGTAGACGAATGCCGCAGAGATGTTTTCTTTCTAATTCGATTTCGTTTCTTATTCTCATTATTGTCTGCTCATCCTGTTTGATGTTTTCTAATCTTGTAAACATTTTTTTCTTTTCCTGTTGAATCTCAGACATTATCTTGTCCACGTTTGTCCTCTCAAGTCTTAGGACCTCTCTGCTTTTGTCCATTTCGTTGCTGTACATTTCCAGCGCCTCTCTCTCTGTTGAGAGCTTCTCCAGATCCTGTTTGATTCTGACGGAGTCTTCTTTGAGTCTGTCCAGCTCCGTTCTCTCCTTCAGAAGAAGTTCTCGTCTCCTGGTGAGATCTTCTCTTTGAGTTTGTAATGCAGCGTTCTCTTGGTCGATTCTTTCTCTGTCTTTTTGAATTTCTTTCTTTGTCTCTTTGATCTCATCTCGTATCGTCTCCAGTGCTTTTCTTTCTGTGTCTCTGTTCTTCTGGATTTCTTCTTTGAATGCGTTCAGTTTTTCACGTTCTTTTTTTATCCAGTCTTTTTGTTCCATATCGTCTCTGAAGGCCTCGTCTTTTCTCTGCTGCATCTCTTCTTCAAATGCGTTGTACATTTTCTCAATGTTCTGTTTTTCCATTTCGATGTTGACCTTTAACTTATTCATTTCTTCTTTTTCATGCTTGATTTCTTTTCTTTCCTTCTCCATTTGATGCGCTCGAACATCCAGCTCCATCTTCCACTCCTGCAGGTTATTTATTTTTCTCATCACGTCACTTAAATCCTCTTCCAGAATCTGCCTCTGTTGGAGAACGTCTCGCTCTCGTTGGTCCAGTAACAGGCTTTCAGTCGCCAACTTGTCTTTCAGCTCCTTCAGCTTGACCTTCTCTTGTTGTAATTCGTTTTTCATTTTAAAGTTCTCTGATTTTAGTTGATCTTTTATTTGTTTCTCCATCGTAACGCTCCAGGTCTCAGTTTGAACGGCCGTGTCAGTTTTTGCGGCGTGTTGTTGGAACGTGTTCACATCAGAATAGCCTTTACGTTTAAACAACAGAATCTTTATTTTATCATGCTGTGGTGGTGGTGATGATGGTGTTGGTGGTGATGGTGATGATGATGGTGTTGGTGATGGTGATGATAATGGTGATGGTGTTGATGGTGATGGTGTTGGTACCTGCAGTAGATGTTCATACAGTTCATACATTAACACTTTTATTTTACTGATATTTACTTACTTCATAATTTATTAACAATACTCAAACACAAACAACAATTAGATAATAAACATAACTGTGAGAGTAAATTACCTTTGGATTCTTTGTTCGCACCTTTTTCCTGATTGTCTCTTCGTTCCTTGTTTTGCTTCGCGTTGCTTCCTGGCTTTTTCCTTTGTCTATCTTCCTCTGCTCCACTGGACTGGAGTTTAGAATGATGTCCTCCATTCTTCGGAGTTCTTTCAGCTGTTTCTGAATCCGGACACTCATTATTTCCAACTCATCTCGTTCTCTTCTGATCTTCCCCTCTTTGGTTTCCAGTTCTCGTTTGCGTCTTTGCATCTCTGCCTTTAACCATCGTATCTCATCTTTCTCCTGCCTGAGGACCTCCAAGCTCTGCACCGTTTCGTGTTTGAGTTGCCGTAACATCTCCCTGATGTGGTCGATTTCACGAACCAGCCGGTGCAGCTCATCGTTCATTCTGTCTCTGTCTTCAGCCTCCAGCTGACTTTCAGACATGCGATGTTCCAGGTGAAATTTTGTGTCCTGCACCATTTCTCTGGTTCTTTCAACCTGAAGAATGAGGCTCATGATCTCTCCATTGATCTCCTCTCTGTCCTCCATGTCCTGACTCTGAAATTCCTCTTTTGCTTTTTGTATCTCGGCTTTTATAAATTCTAAGTTGCTTATCTTTATCTCGGTCTCTTCCCTTCGGCGTTCCATTTCATCTCTTGCTCTCTCCAGTTCCGTCTTCATTGCGTCCAGTTCCTCTTTTTTCCTCACGGTCTGTTTCATCCTTTGGTCAAGTTCTTTTCTCTTTCTGTTCATCTCTTTCTTCAGGATCTCCATCTCCTCCATCTCTCGCTTCAGCCTGTACATCCTTCCTTCTAATTCGTCTCTTTGAAGTTGCACTTCCTCTTTGATCTTCTGAACCTTTTCCATTTCATCCTTTGCCAGGTGTATTTTATGTTCAACGTCCTCCTTTTGCTTTTGGAGTTCCACCTTCATCTCCTCCAGTTTGCCCTTCTCACTTTTAGACTCGGCGATTTTCATCTCAACCACCTCATTTCGTTTCTGCAGGTCCGTTCTGAGATCTTCGAGCTTTTGCATTTCTCTCATGGTTTGCATCCGTTTGACGTCTACATCATCCTTTTGTTTCAGTAAATTAACTTTCATATCTTCAATCCTCCTCATTTCGTCTCTCAGTCTTCCTATCTTTTCGTTCATCTCCTCTTTCTCCTTTTGAAATTCCTCCATTTGATTCTGGAGTCGACTCATTGACCCTTGCTGGAGCTCATCTTCTGATTTGACCTCAGATGTTTCATCTGATTGAACTTCCTGTTCACGTTCAGAACTCTGCTCTTCACTTTTCAGATTGTCAGACTCGTCTCTGGTTCTCTGAGTTCTCTCTGCTTTCTGCAGCAGCTTCAGAGTTTCCTCTTTCCTTTTGTTTAAATCATCTCTTTCGATCTGTAACTCGGCTTTAATTTGTTCCATTATTTTTCGTTCTTGTTCAATCTCTTTCTTCTCCTGACCGAGCTCCTCTTTCATTTTCTTCAGTCTTGCTGTTTCTAAAGCATTTTTTTCCTCAATCTCGTTCCTCATCGTCTGATGTTCATCTTTGTCCACATGTAAGTGAAAGCTTTGTTCTCTTAGAACCTCTGGATTTTTGACCAACTCATCTGTTTCTTTATTTATTTCGTCCATTTGTTTTTCCAGATCGTCCCTTCGTCTCTCCGACGTTTTTTTTGTTTCCTCTGATTTCTCCTCACCGGTCGTCCTTTTTAGCTCCACATCCAACTTAAATCTCTCAAACTTTTCCCGCTCGTTCTTTAACAACTCTTTATTAAATTCCAACACTTCTCTTTTTTTCTTTATTTCCTCCATTTCCTGTTTCAGCTCTTCTCCTCGTTTGCTCGTCTCTTGTTGGATCTTCTCTAAAGCGTTTTTCTCCTGAATCATTTCGTCTCTCATCTGCTTTATTTTGTTCTTTTGCATGTTAAACTCTTCTTTCTGCTCTTCTCTCTCTCGTTCTGCTTTCTGAATTTCGTTTACTAACGTTTCTTTCTCTCGTTGGATTTCGTCCTGCAGGTCTCTCAGGAAGTTCTGCTTTGAAAGCAGGACCGCTCTTATTTGTGCCAACTTGTTTTTTTCCTGTTTGATTTCTTTCCTGCTTTGAGACATCTTTTCGTTAACTTGCACCAGTTTTATTTTCACGTGAGTCAGTGTCTCCTGGAGTTTTTTGTTTTCTTCAGTTAAACTCTCTATTTCGTCTCGCTGTTGCTGAACTGTGTCCTTTATTTCGTCTCTCTCATTTTGTTCGTCTTTTGACATCTCTAATCTTCTTCTTTTCAGTGTGTCTCTCTTTTCTCTCTGTCCAACCTGTGTTTTTGTCTCTTCGGGTGTTTGTACTTTTTCAGTTTGAGTGCTTTTGCTGTTTTGTCGTCTGAATTCTGTTAAAGAAGCAAAGTTATTTAGAAACATGGAAAGAACATGCAAACTTCATATGGAAAATGCCCTGTCTGCTGTATATCTCCACGCCCATTCAGGGATCTTTTTTTGTGATTTATTCAAACTAATGCCACGCCCCGTTGTACCTTATTGCTTTAATACACATCTAAATGATTTTCGCCATGTTATTCCATGACGAAAAACAAAGATGGTACCTAAAATTTTGGTTTGATAATGGGGGCCGGGGGGGGTAACATGGTCTGAAAAGTTTAACAACCACTGATTTAGACCTTAGCATCACCCCCCCCCCCTAAAAGAAACACAAATCAACTGGATGAATAGATTACCAAATGGGCGAGTTTGTTATGGTGCATGGTGTGGACTGATGGAGTCATCGTGGACTCACCCAACTCCTGAATGAGTTCTGGTTCCGTCATTCTCAGAATCAGGTGAAAGGAGACTCTGTGCTGTGCTGATCTTTCCAAGGCTTCAAACAGAATCCTCATCACCTCCTGCTCAGTACGAGCGGCTTGGACCCGGCGGGCCGTCCTGTCGGGGATCAGACTTTGGGACAGGACGGCCTCTGTGATGTCACTGACCCGTCTCGCTCGTACGATGATGTCCTGCTTAAATTCAGCAAGAAAGTCTCCCACTAAGAGAAAAAACTACTGTTTAATGAACATGCTTTTCTAAAGTACAGATGATGTCCACCATCACAGCCAGTGGAAATAACAGTTATGATTTATTAAGTTCATTAATATTTTGTAGTGTTAACCACTAGATGTCGCTATAACACAAACCCAACACAATTACCATTTTAAACAGTAGGAAAAACACGCTAATGAGCAATTTATGTGAAATAAGAGTCTGGAGTGATAATAATATAAAAGTCTGGGTTTACCGTAGTCTCTGGATTCTACCATGGCTTGAATTCGGTTGGGTCCAACTTGCTCAGTTGCCCTGCAGTCTGGTCTGGTCTTCCACAACAGGACACATTTTTATTACAATAAAACACATCAATAAGATATCAAAATTTTCACAATTGAAATCTCTGTATGAAAGTTAAAAAAAATAAAACTAATTAAATAAATAAAGTAAAAATAAACAGTCTGGTGTGTAGGTGTCTAATGTGTTATTGAGCTGAAGAATGTTCACATCTTCTGTGATGTGTGTAGTTCCTGATTTCTTAATTACTTATATTTATTTATTATATGTTAATTAGCTGATATCTTTGCAAATGCCATGATTGAACAAACAGACTACAGTAAAGACAGATAAAACTACTCTGCACTCTGCTTTACTGCAGGAGGGTTTATGAAGTGACTATAATCATCTTAGGACAAAAAATACAGTACAAATTTTAAAAGTTTTTTTAATGTAAAAAAATGCAAGAAATAAATTTGATAAGATTTATATATATATATATATATATATATATATATATATATATATATATTCATTCATTCATTATCTCCCGCTTATCCTCTCTTAGGGTCGCGGTGGGGTTCCCCATGCCCATCCAGGGAAGAATGTCTCGGGCGCTGGGCAGATAGATCCAGGACAGGGCGCCAATCCGTCGCTGGGCACACACTCACTCACACAGACACACTCTATATGGGGCAATTTTAAGAATTCAATTAACTTCATCCATGTTTTTGGACTGTGGGAGGAAACCGGAGAACCCGGAGGAAACCCACGCAAACACGGGGAGAACATGGAAACTCCACCCAGATGGAGATTCGAACCGGGAATCCCTAGCGCTGACTATATTTAATTTAAAATGATTTACTATATATATATACAATATAACTGCATAAAATAAGTCAATTCATGTTTACTTTAAATCTAAAAAAAATTGTTATGTAAATATTATTTTTGTGTTAATGTGGTATATATATGTAATTTTAAAAAAGTTCTGCACGCTCTCGCAGTGAGAGAATTCATACTTTATATTTATAACGTAATTATAAAACACTTAAGTTGGTAGTAAATCTGAAATTATTGATTATTAATTATTAATTAATTGTTTTAATCAAATTGTAATTTGATAAAGTTCTTACCTTTGCTTTGTTTCGGTTTATTGATCTTCTATAATCCGGTAAACTCTGTGGTCCGGTGGTCGTGCCATGGCAGTAAACAACTCTGTGTGTGTGTGTGTGTGTGTGTGTGTGTGTGTGTGTGTGTGTGTGTGTGTGTGTGTGTGTGTGTGTGTGTGTGTG
>JAFMOD010000230.1:18728-47710 GCA_019802435.1 Corydoras maculifer
ATATATATATATATATTGTAGTTTGTATTATTTTGTATTATTTAATAGTTACACTTTTAAAACTATGAAATAGAAAATATTAGGATAAAAATATAGTAACAGAATATTTTTTAATAAATTGCAGGTTTACAGATTTTCCATTATTCGTGTTTATTTATACAAACGGGGACATAAAAATCTAACAATAAGCGCATTAAAATAAAAAAAATGTATACTAATATTGACACTGGCGGCACGGTGGCTTTGTGGTTTGGCACGTTCCCCTCTCAGCACTAGGGATTCGAAACCCCACCCCATCTGGGTGGAGTTTCCATGTTCTCCCCGTGTCCGTAAAAACATTAATCAAGTCAATTGAGTTTTACAAATTGCCCATATAGAGTGCGTGAGTTTGTGCCCAGCGATAGATTGGCGTCCTGTCCTGGGTGTATCTGCCCAGCGCCCGAAACGTTCTCCCCTGTATGGGCATGGGGAACCCCCCGCGAACCTAATAGAGGATAAAGTGGGAGATAATGAATGAATGAATATTGACACTTTGTGTGTGTGTGTGTGTGTGTGTGTGTGTGTGTGTGTGTGTGTGTGTGTGTGTGTGTGTGTGTGTTAAAACGTCAAAATGATGCGTTTTCATGGAGCCATCCCGGCTCTCATAGGACGAAGGGCGAGGGAGTGTCGTTCCAGTATGGTGTAAATCCCAATATTAAACGCAATGCATTTCACAGGGTACATGTCACGTCCTAGTGCACTAACCTTGTGGTCGTAACCAATTCAATCCTGATCGTGCCCTAAGTGTTTGATCTGTTTATATTAAGAATAACAGTATTAAACATTATTTCAAACATTATTTTATATATTATTTGGTACATTCTGAAAGCTGTGGTGTACATATGAAGGGAACAGCGTGGTGAATGGGACAAGGCCCTTGTTTCTCCATTGGTCCGGTGGTCTGGTAGCACCGCCTCCTCGTCGGTCCTTTGGCTCCGCCCCTTCATGCTGTTGTAGAAGCAGAGCTGAGTCCGCTGTGTTTCTGCTCCAAAGAATCAAACGGACGAACCGAGCGGCTCGCTGCGGCTCTTTAAATCGCGCTTTGTGTTGTGTTTTTTATTATCATTTCGAGTCGACATGGCGTCGGACGGCATGGACGAGCGCTCCCCGCTGCTGTCGGGCCACAACTCCGGCAACGTGACGCCCACAGCGCCGCCGTATCTGCAGGAGAGCAGCCCCGGAGGTAACGAGCCGAACCGAACCGCTGAATCAAAAGTGCTGAATCATTTTGGGCGTCGCGCCGAGCTGTTCTGTCTTTAAAGACAAACGAGGCCCTCCGTCTGTCCAGGTTCTGTCCCGCTTTTGTCCAGGTTCTGTCCCGGTCTTGTCCCGGTTCTGTCCCGGTCCTGTCAGAGCGTTAGAGATTGTGTGGTTAAATGGCGGTTCCTCTGATTGATCTGTTCGGCGGTGTAATAGTGTAACGGCTGGTTTCAGATGATGACGTTAATGTTGTTTTAGTTGTTTTATTTTCATGTCGGATTGAGATCGGATAAATCTGTTGATTGTTCGGTTAGATTAAGACATGTCGTCTTAATCGTGATGCAGCGAACTGTGATAAATAATCAATTATTATGAACTCTTTGAAAACATCAGGTTTTATTTTGGGAACTCTGAGATAAAAACGTCTAAAAACCCAACGCTTCACCTGAGCTTCACTGCGTGGAATCAAACGCAGCCCATCATCAGATTTATTAATACATTAGAACCTCCTCGATGTAAACCTCCTTATTTTAAACCTCAATGTAAACCTCCTCACTGTAAACATCCTCACTATAAACCTCAGTTTAAACCTCCTCACTGTAAACATCCTCTCTATAAACCTCAGTTTAAACCTCCTCACTGTAAACCTCAGTTTAAACCTCCTCACTGTAAACCTCAGTTTAAACCTTCTCACTGTAAACCTCAATGTAAACCTCCTCTGTTTAAACCTCCTCACTGTTAACCTCCTTAATGTAAACCTCCTTGTTTTGAATCTCTTCATTGTTGACCTCAGTTTAAACCTCAATCTAAACCTTTTCAATGTTAACCTCTTGGTTTTAAACCACCCTAGTTTAAATGTCCTCAGTTTAAACCTCCTCAGTGTTCATTTTACACCTCCTCAATTTAGACCACCACAGATTAAACCTCAGTTTAAACCGTCTCAGTGTAAACCTTCTTGATGTTAACCTCCTCATTTTAAGTCACAGGAGTTTAAACCTCTTTGTTTTAAACCACCTCAGTTTTTGTTCACCTCTTTGTTTTTGTACTCCTCCACATCATCAGCTCCACCCCTGTACAGATTGGGTTTGTAGTTCTAGTTCCATTCTGTAGTCCATCTGTTCCTCTGTTCTCTGATGATCAGGAACCCACGGAGCAGGGATCATTAGGGTGGTGGATGATTCTCAGTACTGCTGTGACACGGACACGGTGGTGTTGGCGCTGGTGTTGGTGTGTCCAGCCACCCTCATCCCATAAGCAGTTATGAAGGATCAGAGGATGACTAACACAAACTGCAACGATCACATTATCTGAATGCCAAGATAATCCACTTACTACGTTAAACCCTCAGAGGTGGAATTTTCCTCCTGAGTTTGGTATGTACTTCGAGCAGAAACAGCACATTAGTTGTGAGTAAGTGAGTGAGGTGAGGTGAAGTGAGGTGACTCTGTGAGCCGCTGTTAAAGATTCCAACTGAGACTCAAACAAGAACTTATTTCATTTATTTTTTACACTTATTTGTCTCATCGCCTCTGCCAAATTAGTGACCTGGTACCAGGATTTAGAGCTTCTCTTTAATGTGCATTTTAAAGCAGTAAAACGTTAAATGCCAACCTGACAGAAAATGCAGATAGCCATCATGGAAGTGCATGCTGAAGATCCATCCATCCATCCATTATCTTCTGCTTTATCCTATATTAGGGTCGCAGGGGGGTTCCCCATGCCCATCCAGGGGAGAAAGTTTTGGGCGCTGGTCAGACACCCAGGACGGGGCACACACTCACACATACACTCTATATGGGGCAATTTGGAGAACTCAATTGACCTTGATCCATGTTTTTTGTACTGTGGGAGGAAACCGGAGAACCCGGAGGAAACCTACGCGGACACGGGGAGGACATGGAAACTCCACCCGGATGGGGATTCGAACCGGGAATCCCTAGTGCTGAGAGGAGAATGTGCTAAACACTAAGCCACCGTGCCGCCCTATGCTAAAGATGTCAATTAGTATTCTTGTGCAACTAAAATTGCTCAACGAGGACACGATTAGTGAGGCATCCTCAGCATCGCCGACTGAATACAAATAAATTCTCAGAGAACTAAAGAGGCATCGAGCTCCCTTTATTTTTAAATGACTTAATTAAACGAGGTCTGGACCAGAGATGGAAATCAAGTGATCAGTAACCTGCTGTTCAGAAACTGTACATATAATCAGTTTATTCAGCGATGATGTTAATTAAACCTGCTTTGAAGTCAGACCTGGTTGAGTACTCTGTATGAGCAGAATTGTGTAATGTTTTCAGTTGAGTTGTTCTCACTGATACATGTGGACGTGTGATTCTGATGAGTCCTGACGTTCGCGTCGGTACCGTAGGCGTCAGTACCCAAAAACACACAATAACTGAGGAACATCAGCGTGTGGTTGAAACTCATGTGAACAGTGAAGTATTCACGTCCTAATAAAGCTCTAATGATCCTCAGTCAGGTCTTTACCTAAGACTCTCTGTATTTAGGTCATTTAGGGCGCCGTTGTTATTGTGGGAAACCATGTTGTGATCTCGCCGCCTTTAAGTGAAAGTTAAGCCTTGCTGCCCTGAACGCTTTGTTGGCGTACTGGTTCCAGTCCAGTTTGTGGAAATCTGGTGTATCTGCACGTGAGCGAGACGTTAAGGATTAGCAGCACTGCCAACGACCGACTGAAACAGTCACGCACACGACGCCCAAAAACCCACTTAAAAGCATTTAAGCTTTTTAAAAATTGTTAGGAAAAAGATTTCGTTCCTATCCTATTCCTATTGTTCCTTTTAATTAATTACTGCATGCTTTGCATGTTCTTTAGAATGTTTGGTTTATTTACCCTCCTCCACGACCACACCCCTTTCCACTGTATTGCTGTTTAATTATTTAATTAATAAAAATACAATATATGAAGAAAAGTATCGGGACACCTTCACATTACACCCCGTTTAATGATGTCCTATTCTGAGTCGATTTGCCCTCTTTGCACCTGTAACGGCTTTCACGCTTCTGAAAAGGCTTCTGTGTCTTGGAGGGGGGGTAATTCTTGCCCAGTAATCCAGAGAAGCACCCATGAGGTCAGACACCCATGTCGGGTGAGAGGAGCTGGCTCACAGTTTTTGGTCATTAAGCTGACACTTTTATCTAAAGGGAACTATGAGTATCTTAGTTCGGTTGGGCTCAGAGCACGGGGTTGGTACAGCGCCCCCTGGAGCAATGGAGGTTAAGGGCCTTGCTCAACCTCAGTGGCCCTGAAGCACAATTCTGATATGGTGCATCCTAAAGGTCTTACCAAGCTCAGCCAACTGTGTCTTTATAAAACCTTCTGGGCGCAGTCATGCTGGAGCAGATAAGGGCCTTCCCCAAACTGTTCCCACAAAGCTGAAGGCATGACATTGTACAGAATGCAGAGCGAGGTGCTTCAATTAATACATGAATTTAGGGAAATTAGGGAATAAGATGTGTTGTTTCCTAATACTTTTGTACTGTGTGTGTGTGTGTGTGTGTGTTAGCCGAGCTTCCTCCTCCGTACACAGCCATTGCCACTCCTGATCCAGGGGGAGTTCCCGTCATTAACTGTCGTGTTTGCCAGTCTCTCATAAACTTGGATGGCAAGCTCCACCAGCACGTGGTGAAGTGCACCGTCTGCAACGAGGCCACGGTAAGAAAGCCTCTTATCTGCTACCAGTAATGCTGGGTCATGCTCTTCGTCAGTCCAACACCCTCCCTCCCTCTTTCTCGCTCTCTCTCTCTCTCTCGCGCTCTCTCTCTCTCTCTCTCTCTCTCCACCTCGGTTCCCGTTTTCTTTCCCCTGTGGCTCTTAAAGCTCTGTTCTCTCTGATACACACATTTCTTCTCGATCCTGCTGAGTTGTTTTCTTTTCTGCTGCAGAGATCTGGTCCTCATCATCATCATCACTGTTTACCTAAAGCACACTCATACACTTAATCCTTTAACGATTTTAATTCCCGTCTCGAGGTTACCGCTGCTCAATTACTTCACTTTCTCTTAATCCACGTCTCGTTAAGTTCAGGAAACACTTAATCTGAGAATGCAGAAATCAGAAATCCATCCCTCAGTTTAGACAGGTTTTCTTTTAAAGTAAAATAAAAATATTAAGAAAAAGGTTTGGAGACGATCCGTTATCTCTTCCTGCAGAACGATGCCCACAGCGATGGGGTAGATACTTGTGCAATCGGGACTTCCCTGTTCTGTGTATAATTCATTTAACGAACCCTTTTAACAACGTCTTCTTTTTCCAGCCAATCAAAAACCCACCGGCCGGAAAAAAGTACGTACGATGTCCCTGCAACTGCCTGCTTATCTGTAAGGACACATCTCGCAGGATAGGATGCCCTCGACCCAACTGGTATGTGCGGTGGTGGGGGGTTGCTTGTTGCTTCCTTCCTCTTATACTAACTGTCTGTGATGCAAGAGCTTGACGTCACATGACCTTTGATCATTTCTATCCCAGCACACACCCCTGTATAATAAAGTTGACTATATAAGTTTGGATGCTTCGTTCACTCTCGACTGCAGGCGTCCCAGTACTTTTGTTCGTAGTGTGCCTTTTGGACTTAGTCTTTATAATGCCGTTCTAAAGAGGTCACATGATGTAGCTCACTGCTTTGTTTCTTTGATCTCCAGCAGAAGGATCATTAACCTGAGCCCGGTGATGGTGGTCCCAGAGGAGCAGCCAGCGCAGCCGGCGCTTCCCATTCAGCCCGAAGGTCTGCGTGTGGTCTGTGGCCACTGCGGCAACACGTTCCTCGTACGTTCCCCATCATGTTATACGTGCCTCAGAACAGACGACTGCTGTGTAAACTTTCAGGGGTGTAGAGTTCCCTCCAAATGTGCTGGAGGAAACTCTACATCAGGACCAGATATACATCTGCATCATGATTGGTCGAATGTCTTTTTTTGATTCGTCTGTCGATTTACTGGCTAAGAATATTGCCGTGATTTTTTTAAATTATAAATCAGTGTGTTCGAAACCATCAGGTTTCGTTAAGATACATAAGACAGTGTTCTGTTGATGAAGATTATATAAATAACTGCATGTATTTATCATCTCTATATACTTTTGGCTGTTTACTATATACCCAAATGTACACAGACTTTATATACTTTTCCATTGCTTTATTTACAAAACCATGTTTTTTAATTAGATTAGTACTAATTAGGCAATTCTGCATCATCCTGCATTATACAGAGGATACAGGGGACCCCCAGGGCAGGTTGCCAGTCCATCACAGGGCAGACACAACACCCTCGAATGGACGCAGAGCTAATTTACTGTCTGTAATTAACCTAATAAACATGTTTATTACCTTTAATATTTCTCTGTGTCCCCCTCACAGTGGATGGAGCTCCGCTTTAATACACTAGCCAAATGTCCACACTGCAAGAAAATGTAAGTGTCTTTGTTTTTACCGTTTTATTTTCTGTTGTGTTTGTGTAAATACTTGGACTTTGTCGTTTTTGTTGCTTTAAAGAATTAAAATCATTACGTGTAACTTTCATTTATGGATTTTATTTGTAGATATTATTATAGACAGGTTATTATTTTAATTGCGGTACGCTCAGCATTTCCGCTCATCAGCATGAAAATGTGCAGACCGAGGTCCGGCTTCGGGTTCGAGACGCTCGAAGAAGGAAAGTAAATAAATCTGCCCCGCTGCTGCCAGAAATGTGACCTCCAGGAATCTAGTGCCAGATGCCCGGCACGGTTGCCATGGAGGCCGCCGATTTGGACTGATGTAATTTAACATGGAACGGCGAGAACAAACCCGCCGCTGAGACGGCCAACGCTTCAGGTTCTGCTCAGATCCGAGGAAGAAAGCTTGTGGGAAGGGACTCGGACGTTTGAGGTTCAGTCACATGAGAGGCTTGTGATAAGGGAACCCAGCGGGAATGAGGTGGTCATGTGACCCCCGATGAAGAAAGCCTCATCTGATTATAATGTGCACTCGTCACATGGCTCACAGTGATTTTGCATTTTTGCAATTGTTTATTTGATCTCGTAATTTTTTTTCCTCTCCTGAGCATAAAAATGATTATTATTATTAAAAAAAAAAACGCAAGAATTGCAAAATGCTAAACAAAGATCCTAACTGCAGGTCAATATTTATATATAAACTCAAACACAGAAGGCTGGGGGGTCAGAAATGAGGTCATTTGCAGGTTCAGCCACAACACTCAAACCAACCACAGGAAATTTTATTTATTAAAATAAAATTTTATTTATTTATTAAATTATCTGATTTATTATTAATTTTAGTTTATTTTCCAGTGCTGTGTTTGTATCGCTTATACACACATTAGTACATAAAATAAAATCTGGATATAAAACATTTAATTAACAAACATACCGTATATCTTTACATTTTTAATCAATATGTCTGTAATTGTGAGGCATTTGTACGAAGCTGTTTTATGAATCCTAATCCGGCTCTGTGTCTGACCGGTGGGATTCTGGATTGAGGATTTCCTCACCATGACGACAGCGACCTCACATGGCTGTTTAAGGACACTGCAGGATACAGTGCACACTGTAGTGGGGTGCAGCTCCATTCTGGTTGATTGTGGGTGGGGTGAGGTGTAAGCGTCATTTCTGAACCCTGTTTCTTATGATTGCAGTTCGTCGGTGGGCAGCGCGTTACCCAGAAGGCGTTGCTGCGCTTACATCACAGTAGGAATGATCTGCATATTCATAGGGATCGGATTAACGGTGAGTAATGTCAGTTACTTTAAGATAAACCAATAAATTGCTCGTGCTGTAGAACTCTTCCATCCATCCATCCATCCATTATCTTCTGCTTTATCCTCTATTAGGGTCGCGGAGGGGGGGTTGCCCATGCCCATGCCCATGCCCATCCAGGGGACGTTTCAGGCGCTGAGCAGATACACCCAGGACAGAGGAGCAATCTATCACTGGACACACTCTATATGGGGCAGTTTGGAGAACTCAATTGACCTTGATCCATGTTTTTGGACTGTGGGAGGAAACCGGAGAACCCGGAGGAAACCCACGCGGACACGGGAAGGACATGGAAACTCCACCCGGATGGGAATTCGAACTGGGAATCCCTAGAGCTGAGAGGAGAACATGCTAAACCACTAAGCCATCATGTCTTACATGTCTTTTATTTATTTTTAGGTTGGAACCCAGGAGTTCGCCCGTCGATACCATGCGACCTACGTCTCCTGGGCATTTGCGTATCTTCTGGGTCTGATCTGTCTAGTGCGAGCCTGCTACTGGGGAGCTATTAAAGTTAGCTATCCGGAGAACACCTTCGCGTAGAGACCACATCTCTCTCGCTCACTCTCTCTCTCAATGGACCTTTTAGCTTCTCTTTTTATTCTGGTTTTAACAGTTCGTCATGTTATGGAGCAGACGCCCCCACCCCTGGGATCCTGCACGTTCCTTCATTAACAGAACGGCTGTACTTGTATGTTCCACCTAATTAACGTGATGAATGGTGAATGTGTCTGATTTTAGGACAACTTTATTTTAAATTGGATTTTTAACTAACATTAGGAACATCACTAATTGAAGTGGGATGAAGGATTTTTATTTTATTTTATTTTTTGTTTCTGTGATCCACTGTATATTTTTCTTTTTTGAGCCTTTATAAAAGAAAAACAACTTGTCTGTTGCACTAATAGTTTTATGCAATTTTATTTTTTGCTGCTAGCCATGGTAGGCTGAACATTATGGAGACCTGCCTTGCGTTGCATTATAAGTATCCACT
Source organism: Corydoras maculifer (assembly GCA_019802435.1). Taxonomy (NCBI): domain Eukaryota; kingdom Metazoa; phylum Chordata; class Actinopteri; order Siluriformes; family Callichthyidae; genus Corydoras; species Corydoras maculifer. The sequence goes on from JAFMOD010000230.1 coordinate 27,737, forward strand.
TGTTAAGGTTTTTCTACAGACCCGTGCCAGCATTTGTGTTCATGTCTCTGTTTGCAGACGCCTCGTGGGCTCTGTCTCAGATCCGTATTGTACGAGTCTTTCTCACGCAGCATTAAGGGACCAGTTTAGGATTCGGTGGCATGCTAACTCGGGCCCGGTCCTTCTCCGATGATGTTTCGTATTCTGCATGATTGTGATTTTGACCATTTTGTGCCACGCAGACGTGTCTCCGTCAAAGAAAGGCCAGGGTGGAGGATCAGACCTTGAGACTGTGTCCGCGACGGTGAGGTTTGAATAGAAAGGTTTTGAGTTTGCGTTTATAAAGTTTCATGGCTCTTGTGGATTTGGTTTCGCGGCTCTCTGAAGACGTGCCTGTGCACCGAGGCTTTCTTCTCCAGTGATGTGTAAAGTTCTCATGTAAATCAGATCAGTTCAGCTGATCAGGATTGATCAGTTCTGGTTTCGCTGCATGAGGGTTAATAAATCAAACGGCCTCAGCGCAACGTGCCTCCGTCATTCTCCTGTTTTCTTTTTCTTTCTTTCTTTGCAGCTGAAAAATGTAAATGTCTTTTAAAATGCAAGACGTGCAGGACGCCGTGTTTCAGAACCGGACATCCGTATGTACAGAACACAGAAGATTCTGGTTTGCATGCAGTTCAGGCCTCAAATCTACTGATTTTAAACATCATGAGTCCTAAATTAACTTAAATAATGCTTACAATATTAACATCAAGTTTATTCAGTTTGCTTTCACAGGACAGACATTTACAACCCTTTGTCTTTTACTGTGCACTTTGGGAGAACATACAAACTCCACACACAGAATTTAAGGTACAACCTAGGATCCATCTGTGACGTCACTGGTGCGTCACTGTCCCGCCATCTTAATCATATAGGTGCATTTTCCTCTCTTAATGGACCAAAAGTCAAAACATCATCATCATCCTCATCACCTTCACTTTCAAACCCAGCCTTAGTCACGTGGTGGGCGCATGCACGTGCTGATTAGGCGATAAGTGGTAAGTTCCTCTGAATTTGTTTCATTAATTACAAAGAAACAACAAAAACCAATCAATTCCATCCGTTTCTTAATGTTTGTACTGAATTCAGGACAGAATTTTAAAAGTGAAAATGTTTAGTTTCTGTCTTTTGGCTCAAACGGAACATTAAAACACAGCAAAAGTTATGTTTAATTAATAAAATCGTTAAATCAATTATTTAATCGGCGACGTGGATGTAGACTGGAGTTTAGTATGTTCCCCGTGGGTAGAATTGGGACGCCGCAGTACTCAGCTTGGTTGGTAATAAATGTAATGATTGTTTAAAGTAATCCATTAATAAAATTGGAAGCGAACATCAGCGTCATCCTGACTCCTCTGACCTGATTAGGTCTGATTGTCCTGATGTTATTGATTAAGTTCTGATTAATTAGTCGTTCTATAAGTTATTGATTAAGTCCTGATTAATGAGCTCATGAGTCCTGACCTTTTGGGAGGTGATTAGGAGAGGGGGAAGTGTGGTTCCCATCTGTAAACCTCTGTTTTAATTAAATCAAACGCTTTAATTAAATATTGATGCCGTATCGTTTTACAGTAAATGTTTTGCAACAAAAAACAAAATCTGGGACAGGGTTTTAGAAATAAAGGTTTTATTTTTAAAAAGGCAGCTAGTGCAACATCATGAGGCAATAACAGATCATGTGATTTGTAAGAGGATTATGAGTTTGGAACCTCCACCTCTGAACATCTTTAAACTAACTTTTCCTTTGCCTGGTGAAACCCAATTTAAATTATGCATATTGTTATTTAAAGGGAATATCATAATTTAATTTATCGTACAGCTGCTTGGTGAGGTTATCACAGTGCTATACTTTAACTACACACCAGGGGGCAGTGGTGTTTCACCATAATAAGTGCTCCATGCCAACGTGATGAATGAAAGCCCAAATCTCAGGTTTATTGATCGTACTCGTGTTTATTCACGATGAAGAACAAAGTACAGATGAAAAGTTCACAGGAAAACACGTTTAAAAACTCTGCTACTTCAAACGAATGCAGTCCGACACGTGGCGCACACGTGGAGCTGACTCAGCTAATTAACATGAAAGTTCAAAAGACTCATCTGAATCTGTGCACAAAATACTAATCTGACATATTAATCTTTTTAAAAACTACTCTTTACTTATAATGACGTTCTAATGTGCATTAAGAAAATACCACATGAAACAAAATAAATGCAACAATAATAATAATAAAAAAAAAACTTTCCCTGTAACGAGCAGTTCAAAATGAAAAGAATAAAGATTGTAACCTTTTGTTTTATAACAATTTAGAAAATGAATTAAAGATGATGTTTCATTCTGTAGATACAAACACCATAAAAACACAATAATCCATGAAATATATAACTATACACTCCACTGTTATTTAAATCCTGATCTTTTTGCTTTAATTAATTTTTGTCAGGAGTGTTTTATGTCACACCAGCCGTCTCATCACTCGAGATAAGAAGCAGTGGGTGTCCAAATCTCTAAAATACTTCATTCTTGCTTAATTCGATAAAACCAGAGAACAAATTTAACAAAACCTGGGTTCTGCTATTACCAAAGATTACTGAGAACAGTGGTTCTAAAACATGGAGTCAGTATACAATGAGAACAATTTAAATTATTGTGTGTGCTTTCTAAACATCATACACTTTTATTTTATTGGACTGAATTCAGTTTCACTCTGTTAATAATTTAGAACCGGCTTCAGCTGTTTCGTGTTCAGGAACCAAAGATGCTGGAACACATCCGGGGTTCCTGGACCTCCCTCGCTTACTCAGCACCACTGAAACTTCATACTTTAATTACTCAACTCAACCTTGGCCAAAGTGCCCTTATAAAATCAAACATATATAAAATAACCACCATCAATAAATAATCCATAAACACTATGATTAATATACAATACAATTAACGAAAGTTCTAATGAAACCTGCAGGAATTGAACACAATCCACACAATAAAACTTAGACTCTAAATATTCGTTCTGTACACTGTATGTGGAACCTTCGTAGAGTTCTGTAGTAATCTGTTATTATTAGGAACCAAACCAAAAATAAATCTATAGAAACACTGATGTCACTTATTTTAGAGGGATTATTATGGTATGTAGATTTCAGCAAATAAATGATCTATATTGAAAAGTCAAACCGCTGACCCCTTGTTGCCCCGGTGACAGGCTGGGGGTTAGTACAACACCAGCAGACAGAGGCTGGGTAAAGAACAAAGATTAAAGAAGGACTCATCACTCTGTAAACATCAAAGTTCAGTGAAGATGATGGAGCGTCTGGCGTTATTCATCACGACCTCACACAGATTTACCATCCAGGAATCCACAGGCATCAGTACCACCAGCTCCTCGTTAGTTATTGCACTTTTAATTATTGTTCAGGACCCACCATGATGCTGGAACCATAAAACACACTGATTATTTCAAACATCATATTAAAAAATGAGGTCTGGTAATAAGTGTTTTCTTTGAAATTTGAAATAAAGTGACCATAATTTACTGAATATTAATCTTAAAAGGTCTCGGATGTAAAATCAGGTTCTGGTTTTCATTTTGTTGGGTCAGGATTAATCAGAGTGTATGTGATACCTGGTACCAGCATGGTCGTTGTGATCTCTGGTGTCTCCAGAAAGTCCACATTTCCTCTCTGGAAGGTCTTACTGTAGTTCGTCTGCAGGTGACTTCACACAGATCATATACGATCAATACATCAAAAGGCCTAAAGTACAAAACCTGACTGTTGACCTGTCCGTGGTTCTTAGGGTGACCATATTCCAATTCACCAAATGTGGGACAAAGACTATGTTTGTGTGGGACAATGTGGGACACCAATGCACTGCCATATATATATATATATATATATATATATATATATATATATATATATATATATATATATATATATATATATATATATATATATATATATATATATATATATATATATATATATATATATATATGTATATATACATGTACATATGACCTAATTTGCATTGTTTGTGTTGGTGGGCGTGCCCTTAACACGCGTCTGCGTTCCCGATTGGTTGACATTCAAACAGCCCGCCTCTCCCTGATAACAGACAACACAGCTGTCCAATGGCAGATTATAAAACATGCATTTCAAAACTGCAGTCTGACTTTCAATAACAATGCGGGACGACTACTCAATTTGCGGGACGCCTGAAAAGTAACGAATTTGCGTGACTGTCCCGCACACAGTGGGACATCTGGTCACCCTAGTGGGTCTGTGAGCACCGGGATAAGCCCACAGGATGTGCTGCATTGGCAGATCATGAGCAACCTTCTGTTTGGTAGTTCCTCCTGCGCTCACATTTACGACTCCAACAATGTGTTTGCACCGAATGTTTTAACACAATTAGAACGATCCGGCAACACTAACACGATGTCAGGAGTGGGCGTGAAGGTCTATAAATAACAACGCAAGGATTTTCAGGCTCAGTGTGTAGGAGACCGGATCGGCACAACACCACCGCTCTTTAGGCTCTTGATTTATTCATATATTTAGACTTAACAAGCCACTGCTGGACCTGCACACTATGTCGGATGAGGACGACCCTCATATGGAATGTTTATTTGGTCCACACGGTCCAGATCACGGTAACATTCTAAGCTCCTGTTGATGGAGATGATGACACTGAAGTGTTCTCAGTTCTCAGAACAGCAGGCTGCTCATTTTCATAATCTGGGAAAAACTTAATGAGTAAAGGTGCGCACATTAAGAACTAACTGGAACCCCATGAGAACCTACCTCTTCCACACATTGCTGTTCTCCCAGAATTCATAGAGAATGAAGCGATGCTCATTAGCGATCCTCTGAACTGCAACACTGCGGAGAAAACACAGCAGACAGGCTATTCTGAGAACATGGGGGGGGGGAGTACCCAGTAATGGTTCCTCATAAAGTTCTTGGTAAGCGTGAGAACTGTCTGCAGTATTAGAACAATGTTGATCCTGATGTCAATCCTAACGATGAGAGTACTATTTCCTTTAATTATCAGATTCTAAATGAAAGTGGGCGGCAGGGTGGCTTAGTGGTTGGCATGTTCTCCTCTCAGCGCTGGGGATTCCCGGTTTGAATCCCCATCTAGGTGGAGTCTCCATGTTCTCCCCGTGTCTGCGTGGGTTTCCTCTGGGTTCTCCGGTTTCCTCCCACAGTCCAAAAACATGGATCCAGATCAATTCAGTTCTCCAAATTGCCCCATATAGAGTGTGTCTGTGTGAGTGAGTGTGTGTCCAATGATAGATTGCCCCCCTGTCCTGGGTGTATCTGCCCATCGCCCGAAACGTTCTCCCCTGGATAATAGAGGATAAAGCTAAAGATAATGAATAAATTAATAAATTAAAGTGTTAATGGTGTTGGCCGTGTGATTTTCCCGCTCTCTCGGTAAACGGACTGGGCCGGGCTGAAGGTGGTACTCACTGGAGGTTGCCCGTCTGGACGCAGGCACAGTCCACATACTGCCGCAGAGCCAAGCGGAACTCCACCAGCTCGTCCTCCATCACTGAGAACTGCCTCTGAACGATCAGAATGTGCTGTAAACGAGACAGAGAGACCACACCCCACATCTGAGTGACCTCACACACCTCATCTGCATCTCCCAGAATCCTCTCCGGTCATAACTCATCCTCGTTTGGTTTCAGATTCTGGTCTCTTGAGATGTCTGTTCTTGATTACATGCTGATGGAACGTTAAAGATGAAAGCAGGAGGTGGTGTTCTGTGATCTGCATTATAGACTGATCTGATTGGACGAAGGTCCGTCATCTCAGAGCTTCTCACAACCCCAGCTAGACCCACAATCCATCTTGACCTGACCTCCAATCTGACAGCTCCACCATCTCCATCCGTAACCATGGTTACATTATGGGCTCCCATCTTACACTCTCTGATCAGGTGATTTAAACGCTCGGTTCCTGCAGGTTCTTTCTGTAGAACATCAGAAAGATACATGCTACTCAGCTGTTAGTCCAAGCCCTCAGCCTATCCTGGCTCAATTACTGTAAAACAATGCTTGCCAGTTTCCCAGCATGCACCATCAGACTTCTACAACTGATTCAGAACTCATATTCAACCACCCAAGTGAATCATGTGACTCCACCTCTCCTCTCTTATTGGCTCCCTGTAGCTGACTCTGATCTACAGGACCATCTCTGGATCTGGCCCCTCTGACCTTCACTCTAGTTTTTAAAATACACTCCGACTTGTTCCCTATGTTCCAATGATGAATGTCGCCTGGTGGGGCAACCTTACCATGGTACTGACTCACTCCGTATCGTTCTCCACTGATTAAGGGTGGAACCGTCTTCCCAAATCTGTCTGTAGATGTTTTTTTTGTAATTATTGTCTGTGTTGTTCTCTCATTTGTAAGTCTCATTTGGATCAACGCATCTGCTGAATGTAAATGTAGAGAGATGTTGGAATAACATCTGAGTGTTGGTGGAGACCCCTGATGTGCAGACGGAGGCTCGTGAGTCTAACCAATAGTGAAAGTTCTTATCTGGAGGTCAGAGATGACCTCTACCCCTGGACGCCTGACGGTTCTCATTAATATTTCTCGGTCTTTCTTTGTATTCACGTGAATTCGGGGACTCTCTGCTCGCCGAGGTAAACCGTTCACACAGAGAACCTCTCTGCTCATCAAACAGTAAAGGGAGTGGCTGGTTATTTGGTTTGTTCTCCTCTGACGGGAGCATGACGGGAGTTAACACCTCCACCTGTGTGTGTGTATAAACATATTCTGAGATCCTGTTTAATTCATCTGATCACCCGCCGTTCCTCGTAGGTTCTCATTCTCAGCACGGATCTCCACAGGGGGCATTCGCGGTTCCAGGTTCTCGTCTTTAGCACACGAGGACAGCTTGAGTCGAGAACCACATTCCGAATGACGGCGTTTAGAAGGAAGTGAGATGGGAAGAGCAGCAGAGAGATGAAATGTGTGAGGGCTCCACTGTTTCCAAGACAACGGCATGGTTTATAGTAATGACACCAATTACATCCAGAGCTCAGAGTGAGGAGGACATGTCAGAGATGGAGACACGTAAAAAAAATAATTATGGAGAGAACAATGTGAATGAGGTACCGATTGGGAAGCTCCCTCCATGACTTCCTCCTCTTCGACTGGTTCCAGACGCAGATCCTAAAAATAAAATAAAATAAAAGTCATTAAAAATGTAAAAGCTAATTAACGTGAACAATCTGACTGCAATCGATTTATCCAATCAGAAGTAAAGAACCAGGACATCTCGCATCATGGTTCTGAGGGACGGATTGGGACGCATCAGCAGTAACACTGCAGGCTCAGTTTACACCCGTCACTCAACGTTAAGCAGCGTCCACGTTTGACGCCATCGTTCCAGAGTTTGTTTGTATTTTTTAATACGGGACCCGAGGTTCTCCAAATTCCAACCTCACTGAACACAGATCAGCGGAATCACTTAACCTTCTTCTCTAAGCGATCAATCAGCTTCTGCAGCCTGTTGATCTGAGTCATCCACTGATTGTCCTCCTCATACACTCCTAGAGAGAGAGAGAGAGACAGGACAGGGGGTGAGAGAGGCAGGCGAGAGAGGAAGAAAATCAGAGAGAGGGATAGAAACAGGCAGAAGAGAATGCAAAAAAATATATTTATATCATAAAAAATTTGGACGCTCAAAGGGCAGGTATTTTTATTATTATTAGGGTGGTAGATGATTGTCAGCGCTGCAGAGACAGTAACGTGGTGGTGCAGGTGTTAGTGTGTGTTGAAGGTGGTGGTCCCAGTGGATCGGCTTCCTTCATCCAGCTCTCAGGACACCACCATGTCAGCATCACTGCAAGTACTGTGGATCACCCACCACCCTAATAACACCTGCTCTGGGATCCTGATCATCAAATAAAGTCAAATCAGGTTTATTGGTCACATGTGTAGATATACATGGTACAGATATACATCTCCACATAAGGTTAAATTAATAAAGATTTTAAAAAAACGTTAAATTTTAAAAGAAAAAGAAAAAGAAATATGTATGAAATATGTGTTTACACTGTCCATTTTACATAAATTTTAAAAAATTTAAAAAGAGAAACTGTACAATTATTGCACTATAGCCGATGTCAACTAAAAATGGTCTTATAAGTGTGTTGTGCATATATGTGCAAGTAGTGCAGTGCAGTGTTAAAAGTTGTCAGTGTTATGAAGGTGTTGTGGGTGGGAATGTGTCCGTTTAGTGAGAGAACATACTAAGATACTAAGGACTAACTGTAGAGACCCCATCCGTCTGGTCCGTGAAGCTGATGTGTGTAGAACCCTGTGTGTACCTTATAAAGTGTCGGGTGTGTGTATCTGTAACAATGCAGTCTGTGGTTCCACCCACCTGAATTGACAAGGCTGAGGAGCGGGTTGTTTGGTGACAAGCTGTTATTTCTTTGCAGCCTTCGATTGGACCGCCTCCCTGACCACTGAATCGACAGAACCTCGGGCTTCACGGGAGCCCGTCTGAAATAAAAGCACAAAGAATGCTTAAAAAGGTCAAAGATATCAACCACCGGCCTCCGGTCGCCCCGACTCGTGCTTCTGCAAACCAAATGATGTTAAACACTTAAAAATCCAACATAGAAACATGTTAGAATATTCATAATGTTATTGTTATTCAGGAAATTAACATTAATTATTCATGATGATTTACATACCGTATTTTCCGGACCATAAGGCGCACCGTACTATAAGGTGCAGTCTCAATTACGGACTCTTTCTGTATGGTACTTATTCTGTACGGCACCGTATTATAAGGCACTTGCTAAAACATACGATCTACAAGAAAAGTAAAGGATGCAAAACGGTGATTTCTAATTGAAGTTTATTCTACTACTTGACAAAACACACATTATTTTTAATCACTCTTCTCCCACAAATCCATCAAAGTCCTCATCTTCTGTGTCTGAATTAAAAAGCTGTGCAATTTCACTATCGAGCACTCTGGGTTCCCTCTCATCAATGTCTGAGTCAGTCTCGTCGCCAGGCGGCTGTTCGGCAATGATGCTGGCTTTCGCGAAAGCTCGGACAACAGTTACAGCAGAAACCTCAGCCCAGACATCCACAATTCCTTCACAAGCCCGCCGCTGCCTCCCGAGTTTTAGTAAACGTGTGTTCGCCGTCTATCGTCCATCGCTCCCACGCCGCTCGCAACTTTACTTTAAATGCCCTGTTTACGCCAATGTCCAGTGGTTGGAGTTCTTTATTTAATCCTCAAGGAATGACGGCAAGCTACGAATAATTTTCTTCACTCTGCTTTTTCAGCAGTGACAGTAATGTGTGGAAAAAAAAACCACCCGGTCGCACAACAATACTTTTATAAATTTTAGAACTCCGTACACGTATAAGGCGCACCGGATTATAAGTAAATCCAGTCCAGGTTTTTCCTCCCACAGTTCAAAAACATGGATTCAAGGTAAATGGAATGCTCTAAATTGCCTCATATAGTGAGTGTCTGTGCTGCATGTTCTAAACTCACTGCTGTATTAAATCGTATTGGATGTCACGAGGCTCTGAACCATCTGACGTCTATTTTGAATGTGTTTATTAGCGCTTCGGCCGCCGGCAGAGCAGGTGTCACAGAGCGACCCGGCAGAGTCCTCATCATCCTCTGATGACATTATTATATAACGCCAGTTCTGAGGGGACACGTCTCGCGTGATTAAAAGTGGCGTATTGTCTTTAACGGAACTCGTGCTATAAGTCAACGAGATGCAGACGAGCCTCGGTTTCATTCTGTTGGATACAATATAATAAAAATAAACTAGAAAAATTTATCAATCACACCTCAAAGTGATGTGTTGATTTTTGGTGACTGCAGAATAAAAAAACAAGAAGAACATTGTTCTGCTCTCTACAATAAACACTGACATAAATCAGACATAATATAAGACAAGCATCAACACTGACGGACATAAGCTGCCATAATAGAGAGAGAGAGAGCAAGCGAGAGAGAGAGAGAGCGAGAGATGAAAGGCAGGGGCTGAATGCACTCAGCCGATCCTCAGAGAACCCTGCGAGCCACTTCAGAGGGAATGCAGAATAAACTACTCTCTCTGTTTGTTCTGGTCATCAGCCATTTTAAATACACAGGACTCGGACTGACGGATCCGACGCTGTCCGTCTGATCAAGCGTTTAATATAAAACGTTTGATTTAAAGACGGTACAACGGCGTTGTTGGTTTTGACTGTAAAGCACGGTGGTGGATCTGTAATTTGGGGCTGTTTTTCATACAATGAACCCGTTAACGTTTAGAAGAATAAACCAGCCGTGATTTTAAACCTCCAGCAGGATGACAACCAACAGAATCAATTATTCTTTAATTCATTATACTCAACTTAATCCTCTACTATGGTCGCAGGAAGACACTATGTCATACACATTATATGGGGCAATTTACAGCAGTTATTTACATTGAATCCACGTTTTTGGACACGGGGAGAACATGCAGACTCCACCCAAATTGGGTTCTGAACATGGAATCCCCAGCGCTAAGAGGAGAACATGCTAAACCACAACACCACCATGCTATTTTAAAACCATTTTAATCTTCTCCAGTTGGTCAAATTATATTCATTCATTATCTTCTGTGGGCGGCACGGTGGCTTAGTGGTTTGGCATGTTCTCCTCTCAGCGCTAGGGATTCCCGGTTCGAATCTCAATCTGGGTGGGGTTTGCATGTTCTCCCCGCGTCCGCATGGGTTTCCTTCGGGTTCTCCGTTTTCCTCCCACAGTATAAAAACATGGATTCAAGGTGAATTGAATTCTCCAAATTGCCCCATATAGAGTGTGTTTGTGTGAGTGAGTGGATGTCCAGTGATAGTTTGCCGTCCTGTAATGGGTGTATCTGCCCAGCGCCCGAAACATTCTCCCCTGGATGGGCATGGGGAAACCCCCCCCCACGCGACCCTAGTAGAGGATAAAGCGGTATAATGGATGGATGGATGGATGGATTTCTTGCATGCTATACTTGCCTCTCCTGCCGCGTCTGCTCGGCCGTGGTCTCCATGGCGCATTCCAGCGAGCTCTGCAGAGACTGCAGTTGGTTGGTTGTCTCCTTGAGCAGAAAGCGAGTCACAAATTGTTCCAGGTGGGTGGCCTCCTGATAGTCCTGCAGGGGGCAGAGGAGAGCACCTGAGCTTCATGACTCCTGCCTCTTAATTACTGCAGGGGGCAAGTGAGCGACCCCACCTGAACGACCTCATCCAATCACAGAACCGTGAAAGGAGACAGTACACACAAGTGTACTATAAAAACAAACGAGACTGCTTAATTAACTAATTAATTAGAAATTCATTATCACTGCTGCCAGGAAGGTTATTAAAGTTTTAACCAACGTTTGATTGTGTTGTGTTGTGATGTTAACGTTTATACACAGTGCTATTTAATAAAGCAGGCGGCAGATTGGCGTAGTGGTCAGCATGTCAGCACATTAGCGATCCTGGCACAGATTTAAATTCGTGTGGTTTGCATGTTCTCCCCGTGTCCATGTGTGTTTCCTCCAGGTTCTCCGGTTTCCCCCCATAGTCCAAAAACCTGGATTCAAGGTAAATTGAATGCTCCAAATTGCCCCATATAGAGTGTGTCTGTGTGTGAGTGGGGGCCGAGAGTTTCGGGAGTAAAGTTACCGTAATAACTGTATGTTGGCTGTAAAGAGCAGCTTCTCAGCTTTCAGAGACCGTCAGAATTTTTCTGAAGGCACAAACTGTCTCAGAGTTACGGTAATTAAATCAAAACCTCGTTAAAACTGTCTCATCTGCGACGGACTTGTAAAAAAGATTCATGCTTTTCTGCCGAAGCTCAGGTTCGTTTATTCAATGATCAACGATTCAACATTATCAGCCAAAAGCATCATTTATTAAAACTGAATGTGCTCTCCACCGCTGACAGACATATTTCATATGTTATTTAATCTTATCCCATATTATTAATAAATGATCTAACAAAATGAATGTAACAGCAGTTTGAAAAATGATAAATACCTTCATGAAGGGGCAACTTTTTAAAGAGGACAGAGGGTAATAAGGGATCTGGACTAAAGCGCCTGATGTTTCTAAACCCTAATAACACCCCTGTTCTAAAGTGCTGGATACAATCTCATTATGTTTTTTCTCTCTGAACTCGTATGTATGTTGGTCTGAATGTGTCCAGATCCCCCCAGCCCTCACCCCTCACAGATCACTGTTCAGAAGCGAGAAAAAACGAATATATTAAAATGGAATGGGCTCTAACACTTGCATCCAAACCCTGCGAGGATATTTTTAATCAGGCGTCTGATCGTCGAGGAGGTGTGAGCGCATTCGCCGAGGTCACGCAGCAGGTCCTTCAATTAAACAGCTACGCCAGCTCCAAACCACAGCGAGGACAGAGTAAGAGCTGAAGAACCGAGAGCTGCATTTTAAATTCGACAGAATGGGCTTTACCTTCGGCTCAGGTGCCGAATGTCGGGCTCCGCTGGGTTTGATCTTTGTCCAATAACGCACAATTATCAAAAATAATCCTGTGTGTGACATCATCAGGTTATAAAACAGACCGAAGCAAACTGGCTCGGACTGCGTTTTACATTCTGCGACTACCTCGTGTTATATTTTGTTTATGAAAGTGACCTGCATGGAAAATAAAGCGGTGAAGTTGTCCTCCCACGTGTTTTTAAAACTAAGATCAAAGCAGAATGAATGTTTTTTTTTTTTCTTTTTTGCACAGGCAGAGAAATGACCTTTAAGAGTCCGGCTGTGAGTCCCTGCAGCCTGGACCTCCATCACCTGCAGACATTTTAGTGAACATAAAGGAACGCTTCACCTCGCCCATGGTGTAGAATAAAGCACGAGAGTTCTGCACTCAGCAGACGAATAATGCACAGTCGGTTTTTAATGCCTTCTGTTTCTGTATTTAGTCATTTCTTTGGTGAGTTTAATATAGAACAATAACAAACCACACTGACGTAAAAAGAACATGCATTAATTCATCCATCCATTATCCTCCACTTTATCCTTTACTAGGATCACGTGGGGGGGGATCCAGGGGATAACGTTTCAGGCGCTGGGCAGATACACCCAGGACAGAACGCCAATGTATCATTGGGCACACAGACTCTATATGGGGCAATTTGGAGCATTCAGTTTACATTGATCCATGTTCTTGGTCTGTGGGAGGAAACCGCAGAACCTGGAGGAAACCCACATGGACACGGGGAGAACATTCAAACTCCGCCCAGATTGGGATTTGAACCTGGATCCAGTGCTGACCACTCCACCACCGTACCGCCCCAACTTAAATATATCCCACCCCAAATAAGCTCACAGAATCAGCGGTTCTATAGAACTCTATAATTCTAAAATTATATTTATTCGGCGACTCCTGCATTTTTTAAACAACTTATTATTTAACCTTAAAGTTTTCTCATTGTTAAGTTAGTTGTTGGCGGCACGGTGGCTTAGTGGTTAGCACGTTCGCCTCTCAGCACTAGGAATTCCTGGTTGAAATCCCCATCTGGGTACAGTTTCCATGTTCTCCCTGTGTCTGCGTGGGTTTCCTCCGGGTTCTCCGGTTTCCTCCCACAGTCCAAAAATATGGATCAAGTCAATTGAGTTCTCCTAATTGCCCCATATAGAGTGTGTTTGCGCGCCCAGTGATAGATTGGCGCCCTGTCCTGGGTCTATCTGCCCAGCGCTCGAGACGTTCTCCCCTGGATGGGCATGGGGAACCCCACCACGACCCTAATAGAGGATAAATTCTCCAAATTGAATTCAATTGAATTCTCCAAATTGCCCCATATAGAGTGTATCTGTGTGAGTGAGTGTGTGTCCAGCGAAAGATTGGCACCCTGTCCTCTGTTCTCCCCTGGATGGGCATGGGGAACCCCCCACGTGACCCTAATGGAGGATAAAGTGGAGGACAATGGATAGATGGAGGTTAGTTGTTTAATCTGCTGGTTAAAATCTGGCTGGTTAAACTAATGGTCTGGTTCAGAGCAGTGATTGGATCAGCGCCGTGCTGTAATGATCTATTGTGATGACTGCTGTCAGAAGGATAAAGCCGTGACCCCAGTGCCGAAACCGAACCGCTGATTGTGATGCGCAGCGCTGACGGCGCCGGGGCTCTAAAGGAAGCTCTGACTCATCTGAGGGTCATTACGTTCAGCACAGCGTTATTTATAAAGAGCTGTTTTATGAAAGTGCATCGTCTCAAAGCAGCAGAACGCTGAAGTCTGAACTTCTCAAGAACAAATCCAGAGGACAGTGACAAGGAAAGAATAGAACTCTGAGAGCAATGTCCTCGTGTTCCTCACACAGTGATGGATACCTGATCTCCTGAGTGGGACAGAGGGAGGCGGGGGTGGGCTCTTTATTTGGTTGATGTCTCATAGTAGGGTGGCACGGTGGCTTAGTGGTTAGCACGTTCTCCTCTCAGCACTAGGGATACCCAGTTCAAATCCCCATATGGTTGGAGTTTGCATGTTCTCCCCGTGTCTGTGTGGGTTTCCTCCGGGTTTTCCAGTTTCCTCCCACAGTCCAAAAACATGGATCAAGGTCAACTGAATTCCCCAAATTGCCCCATGTAGAGTGTGTGTGTGAGTAAGTGTGTGCCCAGTGATAGATTGCCCCCCTGTCCTGGGTGTATTTGTCCCTGGCGGGCATGGGGAACCCCCCCCCCTTCCACCGCGACCCTAATAGAGGATAAAGTAGAGATAATGGATGTATGGATGGAGGTCTGATTGTAGAATCTGCAGGTTCACTGACAAAACTGTCAAACGAGTTTAGACTTTTATTATGAAATTTCTCCCGTCGTCCATGTCCTTTCTGTCCTGGACAGTTCGGCCCACCGTGTTCTCTAATCTTTATGTAATAAATATCGGATTATAATCTGGATGAGATCGAAAGTTTAAGGAAGTAAAAGAGGATTCCCTCATTCTTTAGTTTTATGGTTTTTATTTTATTTTAATTAAATTATGTTAATTTTTTTCATTTAAAGCCTCAGAGCTGGGTGTGTGGGCCGAGAGGCTTCATGCTTTAAACCCACGGCATTCTGGGAGACAGGCTGTTTTATTATAATGACAAGTATAAACTTGTTAAGAATTCTGACACGAAGGAGAGAATCTGGTGACAGCCTCAACACAAAAGAGGAAATGTAAAGTTCTTCATCAGAACCCTGTCTACCACTGAAGGATGGCATTACATTATTAATGAGCAAAAGTATGTGGACACTTAGATGAATGAGTTTGGAACCACACACAGGTTCAGGACCAGTTTCTGATTAATATATTCAGATTTTTAAATAAAACCCTTAAGCCGAGGTGTAGAGGTCTGTATGATTGTGAGCATTATATAATTATATAATGCAGTAACGACCACCCTCTTTCCCCAACCCTTGGGCAGGAAATGAAAAGCATGCAGGAAGAAGCCACACCCCGCTGAATACGTCCTCCAGTGCTAATCATTAAAGAACCTGAATGCTGCAGAGCATCTCTGATCCACCCTCCTACCCACCGCGTCAGCAGAACAGCCAACTAAACTAAAGAACCACCTGAGACGCTGACGTCCTCCGGTAATGTGACCACATTTATCATTCTCTTTGTGAGCGTTTCCTCACTTAGTCAGCTGACACTTTTATCCAAAGCGACTTACGGTATTTTAACTTGGTTGGGAGTCAGAACACAGGGTTGGTCATTGGACAGCATCCCTGAAGCAGTGAGGGACCACATGGGTAACCTCAGTGGACGTTGGATTTGAACCCATAACTTTTGGATCGATAACCCACCACCTCAATACAAAAGACTTACCTTTTTAGTTTTGTCCATGGCTTTTAATATGGAGACGTTAAGATCTTCTAAGGCAGCGAGGACCTTTTCATATTCGCCCAGATGCTGAGAGAAGTATTCTACAAAATAATAACACACCGCACGGCCGTCTTAAGGTTTTAAACTCGTCCTCCGATTAAACCACACCCACACATTTACACTGAATCTCACACAAACATGGGGAGAACATGCAAACTCCCATACAATATCATTTCAGTAATTTTTCTTATGTGAGAAGTTAGGTCTGTTCTCACCGCAGAGCTCGTCTGTATCCACATTGCTGCAGAACAGAAAAAAAAACAATCAGGATTTAACTTCAAACAATCTTGCAACTTCATTTACACAGAACACATGGACAAATGTATTTAGACATCCACACATTCCACCTACAGGAGCTTTAGGATCTGATTTAAATTTTAGATTTAATTAGACATCTAAGGATTTCTGCAGTTTACATTAACCTGTGAGTTTATTAAATTATACAGTCCATTAATTCAGGAGCATCCTGATCACATGTGCATGTATTTTAAACTTTTCCTGGGTTCCATCAGTGACCACTCGGTTTAAAATCTGTTCTGACCCTGTGTTTAAGTCTTGTGTGTGATGCCTCACTCTGTTTTGTGCGTATCAATCATGTGAAACAGCTCCTTCAGCTCGTCTCCAGACAGAACGCCGTCTGAGAAATACGCCTTGAACTCGTCAAACGACAGCTTCCCGTCATCTGCAAAAGCGGAGACAAGCTTTCAGGTTTGCGTTTGCTGCTGTGGAGGCTTCACCCGAGATCGAGATGTGCAAATGGAAGACACCGGAGCATTAGAGCGGAGGACCAACCGTCTGGCGTCGGCTGCAGACCCTCAGGTTCATCTGCACATGGTGGCACACGTAATTCCAGAGGTGACTCATGCATGCATGCATTTAAAAATAGACCCAAAGCACAAACACACAGACTGCGCACACCGCCACAAATTCTCCAACTTCATGGATATATAAAAATAAGGCGGCGCAGCTACGATAACGGACAGCAGAGCGGTGTGGAGGGAGGAAAAATACAGGAGCAAATGGATTATAATGATTTACTGAAAAAATAATTAAGCTTTTAGGAGGTGTGTACCTTTCCTCACTTATCAGAACACCTTTAATCTTTCTACAAATTTCATAAAATGTTTAATAATACAAAGATATAAGCTCCTCAACGTCACATTTCTCCAAATCAGCAGCAATAATATACAAAATATTATCCATCCATCCATTATCGTCCACTTTATCCTCTATTAGGGTCGTGGGGGGGGGTTCCCCATGTCCATCCAGGGGAGAACGTCTCGGGCGCTGGGCAGATACACCCAGGACAGGATGCCACTTTATCACTGGGCACACACTCACTCACACACACTCTATATGGGGCAATTTGGAGAATTCAATTGACCTTGATCCATGTTTTTGGACTGTGGGAGGAAACCGGAGAACCCGGAGGAAACCCACGTGGACACGGGGAGAACATGCAAACTCCACCCAGATTGGTAATCGAACCAGAAATCCCTAGGGCTGAGAGGAGAACGTGCTAACCACTAAGCCAACGTACCACCCACAAAATATTATATATATAAAAATATTTGGGTTTGGGTTCAGCACCATACTTATCAGTTGGCAGAACAAAGAGTGAGTTATTTTTAAAAAATTTAAAAATGTTCAAATCATGAGCATGAACTCAGAACTTAGAACAAGGCCCTCAAAGATTCTGTGGGTGTAATGAAACCTTCACAGTGGGCAGTTCCAGGAACCACCTGGTGACCATGTTCCCCACAAGCATGTCCACACAGTGCCACTTCGTTCAGCTGATAAGGTGATAAGAGAATCTCTCTTTCTGCATCAGTGTGATTGTTATTTTTTGTGATGTAATTAGAGCCGTGGCTCCAGCGGTAACATCTCGGACCCTGAGTCTCGGCATGCATGTGGAGTTTGCTGATCTCCAATCATGAGCAGGGGCCGCATGTAGGAACACAATGACATTTGCTTGGCGCCCAATTCCCCATCTGAAAAATTGAGTGTTATTAAATTGGGTATGGATGGACCGAATTGTTTCCATGACAACAAGGCAGCAGAACTCCAAAAGTGGGTCCATTTGGAGGCAATAATCTGCATGCAACACAAATCACGGGTACACGCATGCATCACCGGGTCGCTTGACAATTAACATCTTACCGTTTTTATCTGCTCTCCTCAGGATCTGAGAGAGAAGACGACAGAGTGTGTTAAAAAATATTTATTTACATGCTAGAACTTATTCCACTTTGTTAGGAAGAGATTATTGCTTTAAACATGCAGAAAAGGTGACTTTGTTGGGCCAGGATTCTGTTGAGAGATCATCCATCCATCCATTATCTACCGCTTTATGCTATACTAGGGTCGCCAGTAGGTACCCCATGCCCATCCAGGGGAAAGCGTCTCGGGCGCTGGGCACAGGACAGGGGGACAATCTATCACTGGACACACACTCCTTCACACAGACACACTCTATATGGGGCAATTTGGAGAATTCCACTGACTTGATACATGATTTTGGACTGTGGGAGGAAACCGGAGAACCCGGAGGAAACCCACGTGGACACGGGGAGAATATGGAAACTCCACCCATATGAGGATTCGAACCGGGAATCGCTAGCGCTGAGAGGCGAACATGCTAAACCACTAAGCCACCGTGCCACCCTGTTGAGATATCAGTGATGGATTATAAATGAAATTAAAGATCAGGTGTAAACCCCACAGAACGGATTCTGAAACAGACATGATGTAAAGAAGCTCAACTTAAGTACAAAACTTAATGTCCTTATGTAGCTGTTTAGTAGAACATTAGAACCCTGACCATGTGTGTCTATGTTCATTAATCCATCTGTTAATAAACTAATAGTCCTGGTTTTCTCTGTGGCTCTGTGAGGACGTGGCGTCCTTCTGTTACAGGATTCTTCACAAAGTCTCTCAGCTTTAAAATTTCATCTAATTCTCAGGTTTATTTAATTTCCCACTGATTTAATGTTAAAATGAACAAACTAACATTCAGAATGAGGGTTGTGTTCGGTCTGTAAACAGAACATCAGTCGCTGCAGCCTGCGAAACAGACGGGAAACAAATTCAACTGAAATGTTTTTCAGCATGAAATTGTGAAATTAAATTTTACACCCACTCAGTCTGCAGGAGCGCCGCAGCTCCCTCGCTTCCTCACCGGTACGCAAATGGGCTTCTGTACCTTTAGACTAAATGAATATTTTACAAGCAAAAGTCAGTGGAGTCACTGGAGTTCACTGTGGTATCATAAAAATCTCAATGATTAATTGATTTAGATTTGACATTAACGAGCATTATGAATGGGAACAGATGATTGGTTCATAGATGAATGCTGAAGGCACTGTATTTTTATAACACAGTTTTACACACAGAAAAGAAGCAATTGTATTTTATTTTCTAAGCAGGATTACTGAAACAAATATCTGTGTATTTTTATTAACTGTTAATTATTAATCGATTGATTGATTTGTTTATATAGGTCTGTACTAAAGTGATGGCACATTCAAAATAATTAAAAGTCATTTGTTTTATATTACATATCACACCAATTACATCTATCTATCAGTTTGCATTCCTCAGAAAAAGCTTACAGTATTTCGGAGTTTGTCTATTGGAATTTTGCCCATTTTTTCAAAGAGCATCTGTGAGGTCAGAAACTGATGTCTCACAATCTCTGTTCTAGTTCATACCAAAGGTTCTGGATAGAGCTGAGGTCAGGACTGAGTTCTTTTACAGCAAACTCACACAGTGATGCTGGAACAACAAAGAGCCTTTCCCAAACTGTTCCAAATAAGTTACAGTTGTTGGAATGGTAGCTCTGGTAGCAAATGTCATATCTGATTTCAGAAAGTGTGTCCCAATATCTTTGTTCATATGGTGTATGTACTTTTACTAATTCATAGAATCTCATAAAGCACTTATTTTAAATAACTTGATAAAATAGGTCTATTTTAATGTATTAAAAAAAATAATCGATATATATATATATATATATATATATATATATATATATATATATATATATATAT
>JAFMOD010000230.1:47980-67315 GCA_019802435.1 Corydoras maculifer
GGGGGGACAGTGCAGATACACCCAGGACAGGGAGGCAATCTATCACTGGGCACACACTCACTCTATATGGGGCAATTTGGAGAACTCAATTGACCTTGATCCATGTTTGTGGACTGTAGGAGGAAACCGGAGGAAACCCACGCGGACACGGGGAGAACATGGAAACTCCACCCAGATGGGGATTCGAACTGAAATCCCCAGCGCTGAGAGGAGAACGTGCTAAGCCACTAAGCCACCTGCCGCCGAACTCAAAACCTTCCAGTTCTATATAATATGATCAAAAGAATGCAGACGGTTCTGCTGCATTTCAGGAACTTTAGATTGATCAGAAACAACCACATTAAAAAAATCTAAAAAAAAAAGAATGACACTTTAAACGAGAAAAAAACACAATTTCGTGTTTTTTCTTTATTTCATTTTTTTTTACTTTAAGAACATCGTCTGAAATCTAACTGATTCATTTGTAATTTAATAGAGAACATCAAATTATAACTAGACATTATGGGTAAAAGTAGATACACCACGTAATCATAATATTCCTGTTTCATCCCACTTTGACCTGTACACTTCTAACTTAATGTAAATAGTTTGGGGAAGGCCCCTTTTTTTATTCCAGCATGACTGTACCCCAGTGCACAAAGCAGTATGCAGTATTATCACTATAGCTCTGATTAAGATCATATTATCTTGAGGGATCGACAGTAAATATTACACTTATTAAAACATTAAAATATAACGAAATAAACAGGATGGAGTTTGAACTTTTTTTATAATGTATATGTAATTGAACCCTCCTTCACCTTTCCATGCACCAGTCACGGTTACTACTGCACTTTATGTAAATAATGTATATATGTATTATGTATATATAAATAATGTTGCACTTCTGGTTAGATACTAACTACATTTCATTGGCCCTGTACTTGTACTCTGCACAATGACAATAAAGTTTAATCTAATCTAATCTGTACACACACTGGGGGTACAAACCCATAATGTTCTGGTATTCTTCTCTAAAACATTACTAATGATGTGTTATATGTTTGTTCTGTATATGATTTAAACATATAGTCTATAGTAAATACATGAAAGAGCTGAATTACAGACGCGTATATTCCGAGATACCCATGTTGCTGTACGACCACTGTTTACGACCACATATGAAGCAACGTGGCCCCCTTGTGGACAATCTACCACCTTACTACCTTCATATTTCTCTATTCAAAAATGCAGACAGAGCGGTTCATTCCACTCAGCATTTTTATAACAGATCAAACGTTTTAACACATTATTAACGCATTGACAATATAAAGCATGGGGTTCAAAGGGTTGTCATGGTGATCACTGGGTATGTCTGAAGTTTGAAAACAAATGTGACGTCATAATAATGGAGTCATGTCAAAAGCTTTTTCTGGGGTTTTTATTGCACTGTGGGTTTTAATGTTGTTTACATTTAATTAACTTCAGGGAATTCGATCAGAGGTTTTCTGATTGGTTCGTGAGAACTGTGGCGGGAAAGTCGGGGATGTTTATTCTGACCTAATGCAAATAAAACTTTAGTACAGATATGACGCTAAAGATCAAAGTTGCTCATGTTATAACTGTTCTGGGATCTGATTAATAAATGTCCTGTTAAACCCCCGTGACCTGAATTGGGAGGTCGATCCTCTCGTGCGGTGCAGACGGAGGGCGGGGTCTGAATCCTAGTCTCGCGTTGTTAACGGGAAGCGCGAGAGGGAGGACGGGCTTTACCACGTGGTGGAATTGCGTGGCATTATGGGACACAAACATCCGCGGGTTGCGAGCGCAGTTTGTTTGTGTGCGGGAGCTGCAGCTGCAGGTGGAGCTTGTGCAGACGGAGATGGTGCTGCTGCGCCGGTGTCGCTGATGGGAGCCGCAGCGTGGCCCACGGCCCCGGGCCCGACCTTCAGCTCCGCCGTGTGCGGGTAAACACCCCCCTCCCCAACCCGACATCCCGCTGCCGTGTGAGGACCGGGGGTTCGTGTGCAAACAGCGCGGGCGAGCGACGTGCTGGCTGCGGTAGGCGCGTGCGAGGTATACCTTTGATGCGCCGCCTCGAAGCTTTTGAAGTGGGAGGACCGTCGTGCGGATTTGTGGAGCGTCTGCGTGTCTTCACTCTGTGTTCAAAGTTTTGATTTCCTCTCGAGGTGTGTTGATGGGGAGGACGCACTGATGCGCTCAAACGGGACCATCGGGAACTAGTTCAGGAACCTTCGTAGAACTACAGGTTTGCTTTTATAGGAACGAACTTTGTAATCGTATGAACCTCTGAGGAACCTTCATATGGACCTTTCAGGCTCATCTTAGGAAAATTTGTTGGTTCTGGGAGGGGTGATGTTTCGGCTTCTGTTGGGGAAACTTCTGAACCAATCCAAGCAACTGTAAAGGAACCAATACTCGAACCTGAAGTCACTTTTTTGACACTAGACAGATGGACGTTCTTAAACTCTGAGAAAGAACGGAATAATGATTTTTAGTTCCACTTCAGAGACATTTAAAAAGTTGGTACTGGATAGAGGAACTGCGTGGAAAACCGAACAATCCAAAGAACTTTGGTGAACGTTCCGTTTCATTTCCAGACACCCGGTTAAGTTACGTTTTAGGAGCAGGACTGACGTGGAACACCTGTTAAAGGGTAACTTTCATGAACCTGTGAACCGTGACGTGGAACCCTGTTAAAGGTTAACTTCTCTGAGTTGGGTCCAGAATCGGTGAGCATGTGGAGTTTGGCTGCGGCGGCCCTGCAGCTCCTCCTCAAATCTGTGAAGCATGCTGCAGGAAAGGGTCAGCTGCAGCTGAACCGGTGTCTGCAGCGCCCCCCGGAATCCGCCGACTGCGATAAGATCGACCTGTTGATTTGCGGGACGTTCGACGAGCGGCATGGTGCTTCGAGGCTGGACATGGACCTGAGCGGCGCCGGCGAACCCGCGGCACACTTCGGGGCGGACTTTAGGAACCCGTGCTGCATCACCACCTGCTGCTTCAAGGTGGCACTGCTGGCGTGCCTCCTGACGGCGGTGTGCTTCTCGTCGCTGTCGCTGGTCCGTCAGTATCTGAAGGACGCCCTGCTCTGGGTGGAGAGCCTGGATGGCCTGATGGGCGGCATGCTCTTCATAGTGGGACTGATCGGCGTGTCCTTCCCCTGTGGATGGGGCTACATGGTGCTGAACGTTGCCGCAGGTTACCTCTACGGCCTGGTGCCCGGCGTGGGGCTGGTGATGGTGGGCGTGCTGATCGGGACCTTGTTGGCTCACGTGGCGTGCAGGCGCCTGCTGTCCAGCTGGGTACTGAGCAGGGTGGGAGCTAACGAGCAACTCAGTGCCGTCATCCGAGTGGTGGAGGGGGGCAGCGGGCTGAAGGTGGTCGCCCTGGCTCGACTCACACCCATCCCATTCGGCCTCCAGAATGCAGTCTTCTCGGTGAGTTCATCCACTTCCTCTCTATCTTCTGTGTTCATGCTGAAGTTCTCACAAAGGTTTCTGAACCAGGTACACCCAAGTGTGAAGCTTAAGGATCGTTTACATCCAGATATTAGATGTGTTTACACTAACAAATTAGGGAACCTGACCCCGAGGCGTTGTTCTAATATAGTCTCGCCGTTGTTTATTATTAATTCATGTTTGAAACGTGGCTCTCATTCAAACCTCAAACCCATGACGTCTCCTGTGGTATCATCTGCCCTGAGGGCAGGTACCTCGTGATGAACACGGTCACACAGCAGGGCACACTGAACAGAGGGCAGATTGTGTTGGACGCCGCGGGGTGATGCCCGCACACCGGTTCAGAAGCTTCAGAAACATCTGTATTAATGACTGGCCTCACATTCAGATGGTTCCTCATGAAGGTGCCTCGAATGGATAAAGGGGTCCAAGGGAGACGAGGCTCCCTGTAATTACCGCTCTCGAGTACCGCTGTACTCTCCGCTGTGTCGTGAGGTTCTGAGGCATTCATTTTTGATTAATTGACACCGGAGACAAACGCGACACGATCGTAGTTTGGCAAGGTCAGAGAGCCGCGGCGGTCGAGTCAGCGGAAAACGATCCTGAGGGAGATCCGTTAAACAGCCGTATGTGCAAAATGACTTTTTAGTGGGTTACAGAACTAAAATAAATACTAAAACAGGCTTATATTATTATTATTATTATTATTATTATAACACAATGAATAATTTAAGTGTTGATTAAATTGAACACGGTAATTGATTTATTGCAGCTCATAAAACACATCTGTATTATTCATGTACTTTATCATATAGATTCATTTATTCATCATCTTTGCCTTAATCCTCCACTAGGGTTGCGGGGTGGGGGGGGGGTGTGAACAGGGTGCCGATCCATCACTGGACACACTCTACTGTACAGTATATGGCAGCTTTCAATTCACCTTGAATACATATTTTTGTACAGCACATGGAAACTCCACCCAGATTGAGATTTGAACCTGGATCCCCAGAGATGAGAGGAGAGCATGCCAACCACTAGGCCTCTGTGCGGTCGTCATATCGATTAATTTGTTGAGAGTTTTGTTTGTTCCGTTGGCCCTCGTTCACTCTGCAGACGGTCTGGTCAGGGGGAACCTAATTCACACCACATCAAAGAGATTATTATTATTAAAACTCGGATCTGATTTGCATGTGGTGGAACTGACGAGACGCTCTGCACGTCACGAAATGCAGTCCAGTCTGTTCATAATCCTGAGATAAAAGAACAGGGCTGAACTCGTGGAACTGGTGGAACTGCCGCGCTGGGTGCAACACGCGTACAGGTTCAGCAGCGTTCTACTGAACTGATAAGAACAGAGGGACCACTGATGGACTGAGAACCTCACATTACATTTACATTTAGTCATTTATCTACAGCAACTTACAAATGAGAACATTACAAGTCAGAAGTTATGCAGAAAACCAACTATACTGTAAATTCATCAAACCTGATTGTTATTTGATGCTATTAATTTTTTTACAACAGGTATTTGTTAAAGAGATGCATTTTCAGTAGTTTCTTAAAACTGCAATGGAGGGAAATGGAGGGAACCTGTTTTTTACAACAGGTATTTGTTAAAGAGATGCATTTTCAGTAGTTTCTTAAAACTGCAATGGAGTGAAATGAGTTCGCTTGGGCTGGTTAAACACAAGTCGTCTGCGGTTTCTGATAAACATTTCAGAGCATGTCCGACTCAAATTATCATTAATTCATCTTCAAATTCATATTCAGTTACTGACAAAGCACAGCATCTGTCCTGGCGGGTGTTGCGGTCCATGTTTTTAGACTGTGGGAAGAAACTGGAGAACCCAGAGGAAACCCATGTGGATGCAGGAAGAACATGGGAACTCCACGCAGATTGGGATTCGAATGGTTCGCTGAGAAGAGAACATGCTAAACCACTAAGCCACCCTGTTCTTGTCATGGCTTTATAAATAAAACGGACTGAACCACGTGTTCTAAACCATTTACAGAACTGTAACAGTCCGTACCGTAAATCACTCACTATTAAAATGTTATTAATATTAAGTACAGGTCATGTGATCTCAGTGCCCCAAACACACACACTGCGACCATGTGACCAATGTTCATCATCATTTTTCAATCCGTTTAAGATTGAAGTGACTTAAAAAAAACATCATATTTTATCCCTCACTGTGTTTTTAGTCAGGGTTTTACGTTCTCTGGCCTGAGGTCAGAACATGAAGCAATGTGACATCACAGGGAAGGACGCAGAGTTCCGTTATCATTCCGTATCGTTAAGAACGGACGCATCAGAGGGCAAAGAGCGGAACTCATATTAGAACTGATAACGTTGAGGATGAAGAACCGAGCCGGGCTTCGGGTCTGTGATGATGTCACGGCATTTTCCTTTTCATGCATCCGTTCTGTTTTCCAGCTGCTTTTTCTGTTCCTTTTTTTTTTCATCTCAGAGGAAATTTCTCTTGTGAGCCATGATCTGAGCCAGCTTCATATGAGGTTAAATACGATGGTTGGAACTTATAAAAGTTCTATTAATTTACCAGCAGCTATTTATTCACAGCCGATACAAAAGGGTTAGTTGTTCACACCTGTTGCTGTCCTTCAAAGTCGTCACCGGCATTGTGGAGAACCCGTTGTCAGCGATGTGGAAGGCGTAGTATGCCGTTAGCAGAGCTGTTCTGTTGATGGTGCGAATGGAGCGGTCTACGGCCTGTCGAACAGTTCTGAAGCAAATGCCATGAAGTGCTGTACCATCCGGACTTTAGTCCTTGTGACTTTGATTTGATTCCAAAGATGAAGGAAGCACTTCGTGTCATTCGCTTCAGAACCATCAACAAAACAGGCTCTGTTAACGGTAGACTATGCCTTCCACATCGCTGGCAACGGCTTCTGCACAACGCTGGTGACTACTTTGAAGGACAGTAACAGGTGCAAACATGGAACTCTTTTGTAGTTTCAACCCACGTCCGATGCACTGGAATGAGATGAGCTGCTCGCAGACCTCCGGTGGTCTTCGGAGATGACCGGTTCTCTTAGGGAAGCTCTTCTGATGAAAGAACACTCTCTAAAGGGATTGATTAATTATCGACCGGCCTGGGGTCCTGATGGGTGGGTTGGTTTCACACTCTGGATGTTTGTACTGATTGAATCCGTGTCGATGGCAAAGTGGCTTTCGTCCCACGTGGTTTGAAGGCTTTCACCTTTAACCAAGGTCAGAGGAGCGCATCACAGTGATTCAGTGCAGCCTGCCTCTCTGGACGCGGTGCGGAACAGCTCGCCGGCTCTGCCTTCGGCTCGGACTCCCAAGTCCTTCAGTCGCCATTTTCATTCTGTCCCTCGTCTCGCTGTCGCCAACTCTGAGGTCTGGGTTTAATTTTTCAGAAGAGTGTGTATGATTTGATTTATTTATTTTTTTAAGTGTGATCTGATTGAGAGGTGATTTGTTTTTAACAACCGTGCTTTATCTTAATAATAATAATAAAAGTGTATTTCCTGATGTGTGATTGTGAGTGTATTGTAGAGATAACTCCACTTTAAATATCAGATTTTTTCCCTTTGAAAATAAACAAAGCCAACTCTGCAGTGATCAGGAGTGAATAGCGTGTCTGTAGCTCGATAGTTAGTTTGTAGCTGACATATAGAATACTTTATTCATCCCGAAGGAAATTTAGCAGCCAGTAGCAGTAACAGTACAATTAAAAATAGAGGGAACAAATAAAAAAAAATTTTAATTAATTAAAAATATATATTTTTATATATATATATATATATATATATACACACACACACAATTTAGCGTTATAAAGTGTCATGTGTGTAGTAGTATGAAAACTAAAATAAAATAAAAATCATCAGGCTTTCTTCTTCGAGCTATCGACACATAATCACAATAGTGCGATTTACTTATATGGTAATCACAGTAATATTATCAGCGTGGACGTCCTCTTTGAAATATGTGGCAGCTGTTTCAAGGATGATGTACAGATTATATACAGATGTTTAGGTCAACTGTATGTCTCACATGACCAGCTTTTGTGTATCCGATTATCCCTCTGGTCCTCAGTGATGATGAAGGTGCTGTGAGGTCATTAGATGAGTATGTTTCAACAGGAAACGATTATCTAAGTTAAATGAATCCGGCCCTTATCGTCCATGTACCATTCTCATGATGCCGACTTCACAGATGTTTTGTCTTGTCCTCAGATCACGAACGTGTCTTTGCCTGATTACCTGGTGGCATCGTCGGTGGGCCTCCTGCCCACGCAGCTCCTTAACTCATACCTGGGAACCACGCTGCGCACCATGGAGGACGTCATCGCCGAGCAGAGCGTCAGTGGTTACTTTGTGTTCAGTTTGCAGGTGAGTCTGCTGTGGCCGTTGTCTTTTCAGAGACATGAAAGACATCAGAGCACCGGTGTGGTTGCTTTGTAGGCGTGTTGTTTTTGGTGCAGCATGAAAGATCTAAACGTTCTAAAAGCTTGGTTTCTTACTTTCTCACACACTGCATCACCTTTAAACTACAAAACCAACCCAGAGCCGCTGTACAGAACACTGTTAACCCTGTACAGGACAGCAGTCCTTAATAGCTGCTTTAGTAAATCGATGTAGGTTCTGACTCTCTTCTTCTTTCTTTCCATCCTCAGATCTTCATCAGCATCGGCCTGATGTTCTACGTGGTGCACCGAGCGCAGGTGGAACTGAACGCCGCCATCGCCGCCTGCCAGATGGAGATGAAGTCGTCGCACACGAACGGCAGTGTGGCCAACCTCTCCGGCTCCACCTACTGCAGCAAGCGGTCCGCGGCGTGCGGCGGCGGCAGCATCAACGTCGTCTGATGCCTCGCAGGTGACATTCCGTTCAGCTCCACTCACCCGGAGGGAAGTTCCCTTTGGCATGCCATGCTCCCCAGCCGGAGGAGGTTCTCCTGCAGGGACGAAGTCTTGCGGCTCGGCTCTGCTCTGGTTGGCCGATTGCTCAGACGTTCTGAACAGGCGCCAGTATTACGACTCGGTGATCGATGATGTCTTTGGGTTTCTATTGGATTAATATATAAATATATACAGAGAGAAAGAGAGTATTGTGAATCTGAGGATCAGATTCTGCAGATCAGCTGCTCCTGCAGATCAGGTGGTGCTCAGAACCTTCTTCACTTTGCTGTAGAACTTCCAGGATTAATTAAAGGTTAGAAAATGAGCATAAAGTATTTTAGTAGAAGCCTTTTCTCTCTGATCTTTCTTTAACGTTGAGGGCGAAACCTTGCTGGCGGAACAGCTGATCGCTTTAAACTGCAAATATTTTGGGAGATTTGTTTTGAAGTTCCTCAGAGTTTTATTCAGGTTGGATTTGGGTTTTAGTTCAGCAGCTGATTCGGAGTGCTCGGGAGTTTTAACGCCAGCCGAACCAGCTGGATGCACAAATGCTGCGCTGCATCAAACTGGGACGGCGTTCGCTCCGTCTGTGAGGAACAGATGGAACCGAAGGGCGAACTTCCCAACAGGATGTTCTGCGATGTCCTGCCAGGGTTTTCGGAGCGGCGGATTCGTATGGCCCTCGCAGCCAGGAGCTGGCAGCACGTCTGCGCTATTTAATCAAACATCAGCCACGGCGCGTTCTGAGCACGCTCCCGCGTACCCGTCGATGTAATAAGGTGACGGTGGAGACCGCGTGTTGATTGACTCGTTCGGCGGCTTTTGTTCTGTTTGAACGTCCAGTGGCCAGTTTACAGCTGCGACCCTGCAGAAAGGCCACGGCGGTTCTTCTGCTTCTCCGTCGGCCGATCTCAAGATTAACACAACCTTCTATTTATACTCAGGATTTATAACCTTTTTTTATACTTTAGTTTCTTTCGTTCTCAAAAACAATTTGAACATTTAAGAGAAAACAAATATGTTTAATTTTTTCAGACTTCTATTTAATTTCTAATGATATAACACACACGTTCTTCTGACCATAATCACATCAAAGCTTTATTTTAATTTATTATTATTATTTTGTATATATTTTTAATTAACCCATAAGAAGCCATGATGATGATGATGGGGTGTTCTGTATGTCAGTCTCATTTGATGAACAGGAGATCTTCAGGCCTGATATTTAGCTGCAGATCATTCTGTTTGTTTTACGTTCCTTTATTTTGTTCCTGTGCTCTGAACTGGGTCTGGGTTCTTGTTGAACTGGGTCTGAGTTCTTATTGGGCGCTGAGACTTCTGGTTCTACGCCTTGTTCTAAATTTAAGAGTCCTTTAACTTTTACATTAGAATGTTTTAAGATTAAGCCACTTCACTCTGTTCTTCTCCATTTAAAGGACATCAGACATCAACACCGTGTTAATATTTATTGAAAAAAAAGTACCAATTTTAATAGAACCACGTTCTTAAACGTGAACTTTGAGGAAGAACGTCAGTGTCGTTTTAATAGAACCATGATTCATGTTCATTTTAATGGAGAATGAAGTTTAAAACTATATTTCAGAGTCTGGTCTCTGATGGGGAACCTTACAGGCCAATCTAGAACCTGGTGATTATAAATATTTAACCAGGTTCTCTGTCTCAAGGTTTTATTTACTGAAGGATCTCTCAACATGTGCTTAAAATACAAATATGACTGAAAGTATATAGTAACCCTAGATAGCGAGTCATCCATCCAGACTTTAATACTCCTTCAGCGTTCTTTGCTTTGTGTCTGAATTGGGGCTTAATGGTTCCGGTTCCCGTCCTCAGTATACACTCTTATTTGCTGTAACATCAACATGGACAGTGTGTTGATCTTTGGATCAGGAACTCATTGCTGGAGCTTTAAATTGTAAATGGTTCCAGAGTCATTACTATAGTGTGCACATGACGATTAATTGGCTTCATTGTGAGTGAAAGCAGGTTCTCTGTGATGGAACCCTTCCTGGTTTTAAATAACGAAGGGGATGAGAGTCGTGTGTAACGAAGTGAGTTTATTTAAACACAGATGAATCAAATTCATGTACAGAGATCCTGTTTCGTAAAAGTCGTGCACACCCCGAACGAATCATCTAAAGAGATTCATTTAATTCGACATGAGCCTCCAGAAGATCTTCTGACTCTTTAAATTAGTCCAAGATCTTGTCTTAATGAGCCCGCTGCCCTTGGCCTGACGCCTCTCACCCCTGAGCTTGATCATCAGTCACCCCGGGGAACGTTACACCCCTTACAGAGGAGAGAACGGGAGGAGGGTCCTACAGGGAAGAGCCGAGGACCAGCACGGTTCAGACCTCCTGACGAACACTCGGCTTTGTGTTTAGTATTTGTGTAAGATGCATTTAATTGGGACTCTAAAGCACTCTTTGATGTTAATGTAATCTCACATGACTAAACTAAATACTAAAACATTCTAGTGCCACAATATAATTAGTATTTTAGTTTGTGCCAGAGGGGGCGCTGATGTATCGATAATACTACTTTCCTACAGTGTGAGCGAGGTGTAAAGCTAAACTCAAATTACATGCATAAAATAACAAATTTTAAATAACTACGTACCGCAGCTTTAACGCGAATTAAAATTTTGCCCCATTGCTGTGAATCAGAACATTGATTCATTTCTACAAATTAAACACTGACCAAAAAATTTGATTCACAAAAAATGGTATGCAATAAAATGAACCTTTATGTTATGAAGGTCCACATTAAAGACGCGATACGTGACTTTAGACCTTTCTGTCTTCTCTTTTGACTTTAAAGGACGGATTTGCAAATATGGTCCGCAATTGAAATCGTGGATAACGTTCCTCATCATCGATCTAGAACGTTCAACACACTGATATCCAGTGATGAAAGATTAAAAACTTTATTTCTAAACTCTGGACTGGATGAAAACCAGCTTGCTGAACTGTAACACAGATAATTAATGTATTAGTAATTAATTAGGATGGTTAGATATTTTTTTAAAACGATAAAAAATAGGCGTGTTATCAGCCCTGCTGTTTATTAGATTACTGATTAGTTACCTGATTAGTTATCTGTTGGTTAGTGAAGGCAGTATGGCAGGATTTTAAATAACAATGATTAAAGCTGCAGTATGTAACTTTTGGGAATTTGGAGACCTCTCTGGTTGCTCTGTGATATTACAGAAGACATTTTCCCAGTCATGAACACATTCCGAGTCTCAAACAGACTTCGTTCACTAATTCATTTATATTTAAATGACGGGATGAAGGTTTTTCGTCGGCCCCACGCTAATGACATCACATGGAACATAAAGGTTGCATACTGCAGCTTGGCTGATTTAGCGTTTCCGTGACATGCCTTGTGTATCCACGCTTGTTGCAGCTTGGTTCAGTTTCGAAGGCGGTGGCAGCGTGTTTCTTTTGTTTTGAGGGTCTAATTGCTTCGTTATATTAAAGGCCTCATTACCAGCAATTACTCAGAAACGCATGATTATGTATCCTCCACTTACCTTTTAACATATGCAACGCTGAATGAGCCGGTTTAACCGCAGATCTAAAGTGTATTTTGGTAACTGATAATGAAGTTTTATTTTCATTTTCTGAAACGTCAGAGAATCTGAAAACTAGACACGCTTTTCCATATTTACATTGTTAACTCCAACGTTGCTGCTACTTGGACTCTGGAGTCTGATTGATCTGTTAATAAGGGCTAATACTGCACCCCTGCCCCTCCCGTCTGTGGTTGTTCTGATCGCTGTATTAACGTGGCGGTGGCAGGAGCTCCGAGTACTGATGAAAGCGAGCGGCCCTTTCAGCAATAACTAAAAGCGAGTACATGAACGTTCCCGATCTCATGCCGAAGCGTCGGCCTGCCTCGTACCTTGTGGCCGGGCATGGCGAGTGTCCGTGTCGTGACCACAGCAGGAGCATAGGTTCTAGTCTCCGCACATGGTTCGCCTGTTTAAGCCAACGTTATGCAACAGAGGAACTCTGAACCTGACGAGGGGGCGACGGCGTTCCCCCCGATGAGCCGCCGCCTCGTGCGCCATGGCCGTTCAGATGAAGGCCAATCGGGGAGCGTTTGTACGTGAACCTCGCCTTCTGTCGTTAAAGTGCATTATGATTCCAGCGTATTTTGTGATACTGATTCTTACAGTGTAAACAGGTATTTAATGCTGTACCATGCTCGTTCTGTGTTATTTATAAAATAAAAACTATATATACAATAACCTGCGAGTGCTCCTGAATGTCTAGACCACCTGTGTGTGTGTGTGTATGTGTGTGCGCACCCTTGCTGCCTTAAAACATACTTGAAGTTAAATTGGCCCAGGTGAAAATCTGCACATGATTGTGTTTGTCTGCCCTGTAATTGTGCCGGAAGAGGCTCCAGTACTCTAATCAGTTATTATTTATTATCTTCTGCTTTATCCTGTACTCCTGCACTCCCTCCATGCCCATCCACGGGAGAACAATTCAGGCACTGGGCAGCTACACCCAGGACAGGACACGTACAGTTCACCTTGAATTTATTTATTTATTTTTGGACTGTGGGAAAGAAGCCACAGAACCCAGAGGAAACCAACACCGACACGGGAAGAACATGGAAACTCCACCCTGTTTAAGATTTAAACCTGGATGCCCAGCTGTGAGTGGAGAACATGCTAAACACATCCTCTAAGCAGCGGTGGACTTTGACTCTTTGTTCTGTTTACCTTCTGACCCGTTCCTCGATCCATGAGCCTCCACAAAGGTCACTGTGAGCTTTAGTTATCAGGGACCGCAAGATAATCGGACATGTGGAAGGTCAGTGGGACGTCTACTTTTCTGTGTTTTTTTCCACCCACCACTTGAGGCCTATCCCAGCAGATCAGAAGCTTTTAAATTTCCCCGTCTACCAACAACCATACAACACTCACCAGCAGTGACATCACAGTTAACTTCATGCTGATGGTTGGTGTGAACATTACAGATAGAGCTACAATGTGATTGGCTGATGCACCTGTCCGTCTGAAATGAAAATGTATTTAGATGATTTTACACTCCGCAGGTGAACGTGCAGTAGATTCCCCAGTGATCACTGGTGTAGCGACCACAGTCCAGCTTCTCCATCCCCACCAACGCCATGTGATCAGGGCTCAGTCTGGAGCCTGTCCCAGCAGCTCTCAGGAAGATGCGGTCAAAGCGACACCTGCTGGTGTATTTTACACCCTTGTTGCTGTTGAATTTCGTGTCCCATGTGTATCTACAGTGCTCCTGCTGGCCAAGCTCCTCCCACACATCAATCACGCCAGGGGGCAGCCCTCCCACCAGGACCACCTGACAAAATGACAAGCAAATGAGGATTAATAACCCCCCATTCTGAACCACCAATCAATAAATGGAAAGTCAACCTGACCCCCTTCATGAAGGTCAGAACATTCGTTACCTCGGAGTCTCTTAAATTGGTGTCACCCCCAAAAATGACGCTGATGTTTTCTGGTGCGTCTTTGATGGTCTGCAGCAGAACCTTCAGCTGTCTCTTCCGTTCTGCAGCCTGGTCCTTACAGCTCTCCAGGTGAGACGTGAGGAGATACAGGTCCTGACCTGAGACAGTCACCTGTCCATCACATCACAAGCTTTAAACATCAAGCATAACGTTCTTTATAAGGTTCTCAGTGAGTGTTCATTAAATACGGTTTTGATCACGGTACTCATCCTCCACCAGCTTCCGTTTCTGGACAGAACCACGGTGCCAGCGGAGAACGTGTGGACGCACCTGAGCACACAGCAGATTCCTCATCATCTGAGTTGTTGGAAAGGAAATGATTTCACTCTTCAGCAGTTTTATTCTTGATTTTTTCAGCATCATTCCAGTGAAGTATCCGTCCTCGTTCCCTGCAACCAGAGTAAACGTGTCCGTAAACAACGTGCCGAGCTTAATTGTGTGTGTGGTGGGGTGGGGGTAACCCTTACCTTCAATGAACTGGTAGCTGACCGCACGCTTCTTCAGGTAGTGAATGTACTGAGGGATGAGCTCCTGCAGGAACACCACGTCTGGCGTGTATCTGCAAAACATCACACACATTTTACAAATCATCATAATGATGCTCAAAGTTTAATGCTGACGCCGGTTTCATCTGCAGCGTGGACTCACAGCGCCAGGTACGAGCACAGGCCCCTGGCACGTTCCGCGATGTTCAGTGTGTCCAAACCATCCACGTTCCAGGTTATGAGCGACAGTGGGCCGTCATCTTTGTCCTCGGTTCGATCGGAGCTGGAGCCGGTGGGCTCGTCCTCGGTGAGGTCCACACTGGAGGTACACAATACACGAATTGTCTCACGCTCAGTTTATAGCTATGAGCCACTGTGTATAATCATACTGTTTCCCTCTGAATGCACACGACACAGACACCCTGCACTTTTACACCCTGCACCAGTCTGTTGTTTCTGTTTCTGTTTTTATGTTTTATGTTGTGTAAATGTCGGTGGCTTAGTGGTTGGCATGTTCTCCTCTCAGCACTAGGGATTCCCGGTTCGAATCCCAATCAGGGTGGAGTTTCCATGTTCTCCCCGTGTCCGCATGTGTTTCCTCTGGGTTCTCCGGTTTCCTCCCACAGTCCAAAAACATGGATCAAGTTAATTAGGTTCTCCAAATTGCCCCATATAGGGTGTGTCTGTGTGAGTGAGTGTGTGTCCAGTGATAGATTGGCGCCCTGTCCTGGGTGTATCTGCCCAGCGCCCGAAACGTTCTCCCTTGGATGGGCATGGGGAACCCCCCGCAACCCTAATAGAGGATAAAGCAGAAGATAATGAATGAATGAATGAATGAATAAATGAATGAATGAATGTTGTGTAAATGTGCTGTACTCTTTTAATGTGTTTCTTCTCTTTTATACTTTGTTTTATCCTTTTTGTAAAGCACTTTGTGGCCTGTGCCTAAGAAAGTACTATATAAATAAAGTTTACTTACTTACTTACTTCACATTCACAGAGTTATGTTCAGCTTTAGTATGTTTACATTTACCATATAACTGTATAATTATTTTAAAAGTATTTTCTTCCTTTTGTGACCTGACTAATTTCAGTTATTTCGTTTCACCACCAGAGGGCGCATGCTGACAGCGTTGGGACGCCGTCTCAAACACGCGTGGCTTTTATTTAATATTTTTCATTCATTCATTATCTTCCGCTTTATCCTCTATTTGGGTCGCGGTGGGGTTCCCCATGCCCATCCAGTGGAGAACGTCTCGGGCACTGGGCAGATAGACCCAGGACAGGGCGCCAATCTGTCGCTGGGCACACACTCACTCACACAGACACACTCTATATGGGGCAATTTGGAGAATTCAATTGACTTGATCCATATTTTTGGACTGTGGGAGGAAACCGGAGATCCCGGAGGAGACACGGGGAGAACATATTTAATATTTATTTTATTAAAATATTTCTTTAATTTTTATTTTTAGGTTCACTCTCAGGTAAGATAATGAGTCCTAATGAGGTGTTGTAGCTCAGTGGTTGGGATGTTGGGATATTAAGCTGAAGGTTCGGGGTTCGAAGCCCAGGTCCCTTGTAGGTGTAGATCTGCTTTGTGTAGTATTGTATCTGAATGTAATTTTTTATATTTACCTTCATTTTTAATACTCCCCCTCCCCCTCCAAGAATATTTTTCATATTATTAATATTTAAATGAAATTACCAGACCACTTCTGTGGAACTTGTATGAATTTTTGTTTGTGGAACATCAGCTTCTTCAACTTCTTCAAACACGGATTCCATTCCGGCTTCAAAGAAAGAGTTTAAAGCTCTCTGAAAAACAAAAAAAACAAAAACTGCAGTCGTTGTGAGGATAAAAATATTACGAGACAGATTTTAAGCACATTATTTATTCATTTAAAAAAGATTTATGAATGGAGTGAGAGCTGCTGAGTTATAATTTTGCAGGTGTGGAATGTGATGTGTCCCGATACTTTTATTCTCATAATGCATGAATATTCAGAAGTGAGATTCAAACTTTGACATTTTGAAAACATACCTAAAAAACACAATGCTTATTGTCGTTATTATTATTATTATTATTATTATTATTATTATTAATAATAATAATAATAATAATAATAATAATAATAAATAATTCATTCATTATCTTCCGCTTTATCCTCTATTAGGGTCGCGGGGAATGAATGCCCATCCAGGGGACAGAGTCTTGGGCGCTGGGCGCTGGGCAGATACACCCAGGACAGGGCTGGGCACTCACTTTCACACAGACACACTCTACATAGGGCAATTTGGAGAACTCAACTGACTTGATCCATGTTTTTGGACTGTGGGAGGAAACCCATGCGGACACGGGGAGAACATGCAAACTCCACCCAGATGGGTATTCGAACCTGGAATCCCTAGTGCTGAGAGGAGAACATGCCAACCACTAAGCCACCGCACCGCCAATAATAATAAGAATCATAATAATAATGATAGTAATAATAATAATGGCGGCACGGTGGCTTAGTGGGTAGCACGTTCAGCGTCCACTGAGTGGAGAGACGTTATACTTACATCAGAATTAAGCTGAATATTAGGAATAGTGGTTGACATGTTCTCCTCTCAGCGCTAGGGATTCCCGGTTCGAATCCCCATCTGGGTGGAGTTTCCATGTTCTCCCCGTGTCCGCGTAGGTTTCCTCCGGGTTCTCCGGTTTCCTCCCACAATCCAAAAACATGGATCAAGTCAATTGAATTCTCCAAATTGCCCCATATAGAGTGTGTCTGTATGAGTGAGTGTGTGCCCAGCGATGGATTGGCGTCCTGTCCTGGGTGTATCTGCCCAGTGCCAGAAACGTTCTGCCCTGGATGGGCATGGGGAACCCCCCCACGACCCTAATAGAGGATAAAAGCGGGAGATAATGAATCAATAATAATAATAATAATAATAATATACTAAATTAAACCGTATAACTGTGTGTGGTGTACGTGTTTAATTCCACATCATATTAAGCGCTAGGTAGTCCACGTAGTGCACTAAAGCAGGGTGAGCTTATGAAGATCTGAGGTTACATAGTGCCCTACGGTAGTAATCACATGGCGGTTTGGGACGGGCCCTCGTCCACTCCGCTCTGACTAACCTCGATCTCCCACCGGCTCTCGGTGAGCAGTCTGCGCGCCGCGGTGCTGTCTGTCCCGGTGATGGAACAGAACTTCGCACACAGCCGCAGCCTCGCGTCCTCAGAGCTTTCCGTCATAATGTTTCAATTATTTAAATTTGTTAAACTTATTAAACTTATTAATCGACTCTTAAGGCGAGCTGAAGAGGGATGGCGGGCTGCTTGAACTCGGTGCCGCAGTGAAAGCAGTCCGGGCTGAACACCGCAGCTCTGAGTGTTTGAACAAAACAATTACAATCTGTAACAAGCCATCTAATAATAAAAGAAATGTTTTATTTAAAGCGCACGTTCTGTGCAGCTGTCTGTGTGACGACATAACCACCAGTCTATGAGCTGGCGTGATGTAAATCTTTAGAACATCTAACATTTCGAGTTTTTAGGTATTTTATTTGTCATTCCAACAATATAAAGCGGTGTGGGTTATACAGAGGAACGAAGTAACGTTCTCCACGAACCAGGTGCTACACAGAACCAAAACTACAGAACCTACATTAAGTGCACGTCTGCAAAATAATAATTACAATAAATACAGGACAATAAATATTTAGTAAATGGGAGGGAACGGTATAAGTCGCCCTCTTGTGGTGTGAGCCGCAAGGTGCAAACATGTCCAC
Organism: Corydoras maculifer; assembly: GCA_019802435.1. Classification (NCBI taxonomy): domain Eukaryota; kingdom Metazoa; phylum Chordata; class Actinopteri; order Siluriformes; family Callichthyidae; genus Corydoras; species Corydoras maculifer. Next base: position 66,131 of record JAFMOD010000230.1, read on the forward strand.
GGTTATAAATGCAAACGCAGTTTTCAGCAGCAATTTATCTATAAATACATTTTTTTTTAATGTTATACAACGTGTAAGCAGCAATTTGTCCATTTTTGGTGTCAGAAGAGTGAGTGTGAGTTCTACATTAATGCAAAAAGACCTAATTCTAACACAAATTTTTAAATTAATATATTCGAGTGTCTATATTTTAAAAATATTGTATTATATTAAACGAAAGCTTTGTATATGTTTTGTAGAATGCAATCCAATAACAAGTGTTATTATCATTTTAAGGGCGGCACGGTGGCTTAGTGGTTAGCACGTTCGCCTCTCAGCGCTAGGGATTCCCGGTTCGAATCTTCATCTGGGTGGAGTTTCCATGTTCTCCCCGTGTCTGCGTGGGTTTCCTCCGGGTTCTCCGGTTTCCTCCCACAGTCCAAAAACATGGAACAAGTTAATTGAATTCTCAAAATTCCCCCCTATAGTGTGTGTCTGTGTGAGTGAGTGTGTGCCCAGCGATGGATTGGCGCCCTGTCCTGGGTCTATCTGCCCAGCGCCCGAGACGTTCTCCCCTGGATGGGCATGGGGAACCCCACCGCGNGTTCTCCCCGTGTCTGCGTGGGTTTCCTCCGGGTTCTCCGGTTTCCTCCCACAGTCCAAAAACATGGAACAAGTTAATTGAATTCTCAAAATTCCCCCCTATAGTGTGTGTCTGTGTGAGTGAGTGTGTGCCCAGCGATGGATTGGCGCCCTGTCCTGGGTCTATCTGCCCAGCGCCCGAGACGTTCTCCCCTGGATGGGCATGGGGAACCCCACCGCGACCCTAATAGAGGATAAGCGGGAGATAATAAATGAATGAATTATCATTTTATATAATTCTGTAGCACATAGTATACAAGTTTAGAGTAAATAAATTTTTTTTCCATAAATTTTTACATGTGCATTTATACATGCAGTGTGCAGATATGTTAAGACATACAAATGAAATTCTTGTGGTAATACTTTGAAATATACACTCTACAGAATGAATTTTAAATATATAAAGGTCTAAACAAAATTGACATATAATTTACACAAAATATTCATATACACAAGTAAGCCCAATGTAAAGTGATAGGCGTTATTATCTAGGAACATCAAGTAAAGTGACATATATATATATATATATATATATATATATATATATATATATATATATATATA
>JAFMOD010000230.1:67981-94888 GCA_019802435.1 Corydoras maculifer
ATATATATATATATATATATATATATATATATATATATATATATATATTGCCCAGCGATGGGTTGGCGCCCTGTCCTGGGTGTATCTGCCCAGCGCCCAAAACGTTCTCCCTTGGATGGGCATGGGGAACCCCCCCGCGACCCTACTAGAGGATAAAGCGGGAGATAATGAATGAATGAATATATATATAAAATGTAGGCTACCATAATTTTTGTTATTTTATATATATATTTTTTTATTTTAAATTTTATATTAAAAGGTTTTCTGCTCTTTAAAATCTTTTCACGGCAATCGACGTCACGTCGGCATCACAGATCTTTAAGCCATGTTTTGCCCGGGGTCTGTTTCTAAATGACATGTAGATCGGTTATTTAATGCGTCATTGTAAGGCCGTGTCTCAAATCCAACACATGATCCATCGGAAGCAGTTAGCTACAATGCTAGCAGTTGTTCAAAATACGTTCCGTTGAACCCTCAGTAGGGAGGTAAAGAAGGGTGAATCAGAGCGTTGGGACGTCAACGCCGGTTAAGCACGGTACTCTGAGGGATTAGCTAGCGTTGACTGGCTTCGTCCTGTTAACGGAATTTAAAGGTTTATTTTGTTACTTTACTTAAAAAACGAACGACATCAAGGTATTTAATAATTTCAGATGAAGGCGGTGATACTGTTTATAAAAACCCAGAGACAGAGACTTTAAAATGCTATTAAGATGAATGAGAACGTCCGCGGGATTGGATTCACAGATTAATTTTATAAACTTCAGATTTCTATTTCATCCATCTTTAGGTTTCGATGGAGGAGTCCGGCTCTATCGAGGTTACTGTAAAGACGTTGGACTCTCAGAGTAGGACATACACAGTGCGGGCAGAGGTACAACCTAAGGTTTACATAATATGTAATTAAATTTGGCGTTATTTAATTAATTAAGCAGTAAAAAGCGAATCTACATTAAACAGGAACTTCATTACAGACGGTGTGGTGTGAGATTGGTACATGTTAAAGACATTCTGCAATTGTGAGGTGGGAGGGGTGTCTCAAAGAATGGGACATTTGGTGTAAATGCATCAATAAATAATAACGTGTTCCCCATGCCCGTCCAGGGAAGAAAGTCTCGGGCGCTGGACAGGACACCAATCTATCACTGGGCACACACTCACTCACTCACACACACTCTTCATGGGGCAATTTTGGAGAATTCAATTGACCTTGATCCATGTTTTTGAACTGTGGGAGAAAACCGTAGGAAACATGCGGACACGGGGAGAACAAGCAAATTCCACCCAGATTGGGATTCAAACCGGGAATCCCTAATGCTGATAGGAGAACATGTCAACCACTATTCCCAATATTCAGCTTAATTCTGATGTAAATATAATGTCTCTACACTCAGTGGACGCTAAAGGAGTTTAAGGAGCACATCGCCTCCTCTGTGGAGATCCCAGCAGATAAGCAGAGGCTGATCTACCAGGGCAGAGTCCTGCAGGACGAGCGAACACTCGGTGAATACAGTGAGTCTCCCTGCATCTCCACCCTTTTGATCAGATGGATTGTCCAAACTCCAGGACCGTTTCACCCGTCCTCCTTTTCCCTCAGATGTTGAGGGGAAGGTCATTCATCTCGTGGAACGGGCACCTCCTCAGGCAACACAGTCTGGAGGAGCCGGAGGTGCCATGCCTGGTACCTCGGGTCCAGAAGGAGGATCGGGCTTTTCTCATTCCTCCACCTCTACTACACCAGGAGCCCCACACGACCGGAATGGCAACAGCTACGTTATGCTGGGTACCTTCAACCTCCCCGTGAACATCATGGACCCTGAGCAGATACAGGTTCGGACCTTGGTTTGTAGGTTTAAATTAAATCCAGTTTTAATTCATTTAAATTAAATAATCCTAATGGTTCTTTATGATTTGCACCAGATGTCTATGCAGCAGATGATGGCTGGGGTTGGGGAGGCAGGGAGAAATACCCGAGTCAGCACCAGCAGTGGGGTAAACAGCATAATATTCATAATTAAATTCAACGTTTCATATTTTTATTATCAGTTATGATTCTGCATCACAGTCTCTGTTCGAATCCCAGACCGAGTGCTTGTTATGTTTTTAAAATGCCGCCTTTGCTTGCTGATTGTGCAGAACAGCGGATCGGTGGATGTCCATGTTAATCTGGAGCCGTCGACACAAAGCGAACCCAGAGTCCGACTCCAGCTGGCTGAAACTCTGTTACGAGATGCTCAGGCTTTGATCCACAGGATGGAGGTGCACAGTTCTGCCTTTCATATTCGATTCGATCATGTAATGTTTTAGTTCCAGCGCAAACATCTGAGGGGTTCCTGTTTTAGGCTCAAGGAGACGAAACATCTCCACAACCGGGGCCAGACACCGCTTTCTGCTCAGCTCCCTCCTCATCAGCACAACCGATGGGCACATCGTCATCCTCATCTTCAGCCGCCACTCAAACTGAAGGTCTGACTCAGTCCGGGTCAAAGTAAGATATCTTTGATCTTTCATTTTTGATTTTATTTGTCCTAATTTTGATTATTTGGTTAATAAACTCTTTTAAAAACGAGTTTTAAATTTCAAGTAACTCAACAGAAAGTCCTTTCACTCTGGGATCTCTGGCTCAATTCAAACGCCCTCTGACTCTACTGTTCTGCCTTATTGCATGCAGCCCCCCCACCCCGTCGGAGCTGATGGAGGTGCTCTCAGAGGTGCGCAGGGTGGAGGAGCAACTGCGTCCGTTCATGGAGAGAACCCACATGATTTTAGGAGCCGCCGGTTCAGCCGATTACAACAACAATGTACGGGGGTGACGTTCTGGAGCCTTACGCATGGCTGACGTGTCTCTGTACTGCCTTGTCCACATCCATCACATCCATACGCCGTCCCTCTCTCCGTTTCAGACGCAGGAGCGTGACGAGGACCAGCGCGTTCTCAACGTCGTGGGCGAGACTCTTAGACTTCTGGGCAACACTTTGGTCACACTGAGTGATCTCCGCTGTAATCTGGGCTCTCAGCCGCCCCGCCATCTACACTTGGTTCGACCCGTCCCTCACTACACCCCCCCGGTTTTGCTACAAGGTGGCCTATCCCAGTTCCCGATCCCGGTGCGTATCTCTTGATTCAGGTGTAATTTAGACTTAGGAAACAACGAGGTATCGCTGACGATGCCGTGCTGATTAGATGAACATCGGGACGACCGTAACCATGACGACTGCTGGCAGACAGGCAGCTGAAGGTCAGCCCGCAGCGTCTCAACCAGATGAGCAGGCTCACACTCCACCCGCCCAATCCAGCGGAGCCAATCAGCAGCCTGCTCCGAGCACACCCCGGGTGATCAGGATCACGCACCAAACGATGGAGCCGGTGGTGATGATGCAGATGAACTTGGATGGTAACTATAAACTGTTCAGTCATCTGTTCCTGCTCTATCAAGCAGTGTCCCTTTAACTCTGGTTTAACTTTAGCCTGGATCGACTAATCTGTATTTATTAAGCTGGTGGTTCCACTCCTTAAATCTGATTGGCTGAGCCGTTGGTCCAGCTGTGACATCACACAATAACACACCCCTCAGAGCACTTCACATGTGTGATAAACAATACATTATTATAAATTATAAAATACAAATTAATATAAACAGAGATCAGCACTAAACCTGTTACACTGATTTTATAACTGTGTTCTGTAATTTGGCCGCTAGATGGGAGCGTTTCACACCAAAATTAATTCTAATTTCTCTAATCAGTTTAGAATAAAGAGGTGATTTATATTTCAGATGTTATTATTGTTTCGCTGATCTGTGTGTTTTTGTGCAGCAGATTCAGGCAGCGCAGTGACACCCCCAGGCCAGCAGAATCCCAACGCCACTGGACAGAGCGGTCAGTGTCCACTGCTCGGCATAATGCTCACCAAACAAAGACAGAGGTCTTTAAAACTGTAAATGAAAATGATCAACTAACCAACAGTAGTTTATTGGGGTCTGATGAGCTGTTTATAGGATTCCATTATACGGCTCTACAGCAACTTCTGATTTTAGGGTTCTAACATGATTATTTTGCATTAACACTCCAAAAAAAGAGGGTTAATTTATAAAAACACACATATTTCTGCCGCATGTGGAATCGTATTCTGTTTATCTGTGTTTGTCCGAAGGATCCCCTGCAACAATTCCCATCCCTGGCCTTCCCCCCGAGTTCATGCAAGCCATCGTGCATCAGATCTCCCAGCAGGCTGCTGCCATGGTTTCCGCCAGCACCCAGGGACAGCTGCCGGGCACCGCTGGATCGAACGGAGAGGCCACGGTGGTGCCGTCACCATCCCAGACTAGAGTCGTCATCACAAGACCTACATACACCCCACGTGTCCCTCTGACCGCTGGCACCAGAGCCGCTGCTGCTCCCTTAACGTCCGGGCAGGTAGCAGATCACTGCCAAAGATCTGGATTCGATCATATCCGCTGAAAGAGCCGTTGTAATTCTCTCATCTGTCCATAGGCTCCGCCAGCGAGCAGCAGTCCTCTCACACAGATGGTCAGCGGGTTGGTGGGGCAGCTGCTCATGCCCATGCACACAGGTGAGACGGGCACTGTGTGTAGTCTGTAACGGAGTGGTCAGTAAGTGTAGTATACTGTACTATTTATTGTCTTCCAGGTGATCAAACTTCCACTGCCCCCTCGTCTGTTACATCCTCCTCCACAGTCAGACCGACCCCCGCTCCACATGCGGGTGGCACAGCCTCCATGGGCCAATCGCAGGATCAGGGTAGCTTACCCCAGATATTGGGCTCTCTGTTGGAAGGTGCTGGTGGAGTAGGTGTAGGTGGGAGTGTCTCCGGAGGTTCTCCTTCCATTACTGTGACGATGCCCGGCGTGCCCTCCTTCATTCAGGGCATGTCCGATTTCATGCAGGTCAGTCTTCTCCTGCTTTGTCCCTCTGAGGTATTCAAATATAAAAAGTTCATTTGGTTTGTTGTCCAGGCCGGCCAGCCCGTGTTCACTCCTCCCCCGAGCCAGCAAGCTCCACCGGCCTCCTCTGCTCCACCCGGCCAGAGTGGAGCCACAGACTCCCTCAGCCCAGAGCTGTTCAGTGGCATTGTGCAGGGTGTACTGTCCACCATGATGGGTTCTCTAGGGGCGGGTCAGGGAACCGGCGAGAGCATCGCTCAGTTCATCCAGAGGCTTTCACAGACAAGCAACCTCTTCACACCAGGAGCCGGAGATGCCGTGGGTGAGGACCGCTCTCCTAGGTCACAGCTCTTTCCCATCCTCGGGTTCTTCACTGTTGTTCTTGCTTGGTTGCAGGTTTCTTCGGAGACTTGCTGTCTCTGGTGTGTCAGAGCTTTTCTATGGTGGACATGGTGCTGTTGCTGCATGGGAATGCCGAGCCCCTGGGCCGCATCCAGCCTCAGCTGTCCGCCTTCTTCATGGAGCATTATCTTCAGGGGCGAGAGCCAACCGATTCCAATATCTCTGTAAGACGCTCGTTATTAATGAGCATAGTGCATATATTTGTATGTATATATATATATATATATATATATATATATATATATATATATATATATATACCCAATATATATGCCCCCTATAGAGTGTGTCTGTGTGAGTGAGTGTGTACTCAGAAATGGATTGTCCCCCTGTCCTGGGTGTATCTGCCCAGTGCCTGAAACGTTCTCCCCTGGATGGGCATGGGGAACCCCATGGTGACCCTGATAGAAAATAAAGCGGATGATAGTGGACGGATGTAGTGAAGTTTGTTATTAGGACCAACGTGGTTTCTACAGATGAATTCTCAGTTTGTGGATTTGTTCATGTCGCTTTGTGGATTTGTTCATGTTGTTGGTAATGATTTCGTTAACGTTCCTTTAGGCCGCCGCCGCTGACCTCATAAATGAGCTGGAGGAGTACATCGCTGAAAGCTTTGTGAGTACAGACACACGTGTTCACGTTCAAGCCCTTCGTTCGGCGAGTCCGCACTTCATTATTCTGTCCATCAGTCCACAGTCCGGGTGCGAGAGGGCGTTGACATCATCCAGACCAACATGTCCTTCCTCAGGCAGCAGTTCACCTCCATGGCCTCTCACATCCTGCGCTGCACAGGTCAGCACGCCGCCACGTCCACAGCAGACAGATCGGTTCTGCGGCAGGATTTACACTCGATCCCCTCATTTACAGATCACACGTTTGGACCTCGCTTGCTGTTCCTCTGCACTCAAAGCCTGTTCCAGTGTCTGGCTTTAAATCTGTACTGTCTGAGAGGAGAACAGCGGGCTCTCACTGCGGTCATCAACCACCGCATTGTAGGTCCACACACACACACACACACACACACACACCATACAATTAACACACACAACAAACACATTAGGAAAACATCTGCATACAGAACATCAGGCTCTCAGCTAAATTAACCCTTTAAATGTGTGTGTGTGTGTGTAAATCCAGAGGAGGATGTCTGCGGAGGTGAATCCCAGTTTGGTAAACTGGCTGACCAGCATGATGTCCATGCGACTCCACTTGATCCTGGACCACAACCCCGTTACAGAGGATCAGATCCAGTGTTACGTCATCCGCACTCAGGTCAGTGAGAGCCATGCTTTGATCTGAGGTTATGATCTAAACCAGGGCTGCCCAATACGTTGATCGCGATCTACCGGGCGATCGCGCAAGGGGTGTCAGGTAGATCGCGATGGAGGTTTTAAAAACAAAAAAAAGCCTTTATCACGTATCAGCGCTTTTTTTTACAGCACAGTATCGGAAGGCCATTATACACACACACACACACACACACACATATTTTAATACACAATGTGATTCATTCTGAATCGTGATCTCTGACGCTGTGCAAATGAGCAGTCTTACCCCCCCCCCCCATCTCTCGCTGTTCCCCAAACTGGCACGCCTCCGTCTAAAGCCCTGCCTCACAAATCACCTACATTACATAGTTTCTGTTTCTGTTTTTACAATTTATTTGACAAGAAGAGTGAACGACTTCACTCCTAAGGAACTAAAATGTTCCACTTTCATTTACAGCGGGAGGATGAATATGTTTTTACAACGTCAAACTCAAAATGCATTTGCTTGAATTGCTAAGTAGCACTTGCCCTTCCACTGTACGGTCGTGTGGCTGTACTAAAACCAGGTTTTCTCCATGCTGTTTGCTTTAAAGTGTTTAATAAAAGAGCAATTTCTGTGAAAATGGCAATCTGAAGCCATCTTTTCGATGCTGATTATACAACACTAACATGATGTGTGTAAACAGGTTTCAATATAAAAGCCTAAATAAAAAGATGAACCCTGGTAGATCTCAATGACCTGTCCAATGGAAAAATAGATCTCGGGCCAGAGAAGTGGGAGCACCCCTGCTCTAAACGTTCGTCTCACTGCTGAACGTTTCCTCTTCAGTCTGAATCAGATTCGAGATCGGATCCTGACCGTCAGGCTCTGCAGCAGATGGAGAGCCAGAACGTTGAGGTAACTGTTGTTCCTTAATCATCTTAATCATCATTAACAAATAACTTTCCTTGATGTCATTTAAAGCATTACCTGGTCCTAACGTTTGTCTCGGTGACCTGCAGATGTCTCCGGCTCCTGCCACCACCGCTGAGGAGGCCATGGCATCCGCGAACGAGGCGACTGGCGCCACACGCCAAGAACCTGATCCGATTACTGTTCTGAGGCCGGTGGCAGCGGACACCCCAGAGGACGCTGCGATGCCGGCCAATGAGAGTGAGGAAGTGGGAGCAGCGGCAGAACCCTGGGCGGCGTCTGTACCACCTGTAAGGATGGTGTGTCCCACGAATAATTCAGCTCTGAGCTGAAAACTAAAGTGTGTGTGTGTGTGTGTGTGTTAGGAGTGGGTGCCCATCATTAAGCATGACATGCTGTCTCAGAGGAAGATGAAAGCTCAGCCCCCCCTCTCTGATGCCTACCTTCAGGGAATGCCGGCCAAGCGGAGGAAGGTCAGTGTTCACCATCCTAATGCTCATTATAGGTTTGTGGAGGGTGCAGCCTATAAGCGCTGGGGTAGGCTCTAATAAACACCAAATAAAATATGGGAAATAGTAGATAAAATAATTAATGTTGAAAATATTGACCACTGACTCTGAATCGTGTCCGTGTGATAGACTGCTCAGGGGGAGGGGCCACACCTCTCGCTATCCGAGGCCGTGACTCTTGCCGCCCGAAGCGTAGGAGTGCGACCCGTTACAACTCCAGACGACCTGCAGGGGGAGCTGGAGACCCCAGAGCTGCAGGATGCTTACACACAACAGGTAAGTTTTAGTGCGCAAAGATCTGAAACGAACATCAATAAAGAACCTGCTGAAGAGCTCGTTTTGTGTTCAGATCAAAGATGACCTGCAGAAGAGGGTTAACGAAGATCCAGACTACAACCCACAGCGCTTCCCAAACACACACCGAGCTTTAACGGAGGACTCGTAGCTTCAGCAGTCGCTTCTACACGTCAGTGGAATGTTCAAACGCTGATCAGGGAGGTTTCAGAGGAATGACACGTCGTCCATCACCAATCAGGCTTCGTTCCTCATCCCATGGACCAGGTATCTGATGTTTAGTTGATCATGTATAGTCTGTTTCCATAGTAACCGCTAATGTAAACAATTAACTGTATTTTTATTATTATTATTATTATAAAAGTGTTTTAACAGCACAGATTAGAGCTGCTCCATTACGGATCACTACAGAAATCAGTTTCTGTCACCTGAGTGGAATCACGCAACAGACAGGATGTAAATATTGTAGATTTCATGTTTATTTATATACGAGCTTAGTGACAACATTAATGAGTTATGCTTATCGACCACCTAAAACCTGAACCCACTGCTTGCAATTGTATCTGTACTGCAATAAACGAACCTCGAACTTTCATCTTGGTGAGATCAAAGCTTCATCCGTCAGCGGGTTTTACCGGAGTGTGTCGTTAATGTCACTCTCGTCACTCCACGTGTTTGGAGACTTCAATCGATCAAGGTCGATTAAGGTGCATTATGTGATTTGGCCACTAGATGGTGCACAATGACTATAAAACCTCAGTTAGTATTAACGAATATCCTGTTACTTTGAATTGATTTTAATTGACTTCTTGGTTAATTATAAAAGTGTGGATTTAATTTTAAGTGTTTGATTTTATTTATTGTGATCGGGTGGGTTGTTCAGTCAGATGTTGAGGGGTTGTGACAAGGATTCGGGGACTTTAATCTGTAGATTGGTGTTTTAATCTATCCCCCTGCCACAGGTAAATTTAATCAAGCACAGTCATGACAATATAGAGAAAACAGTTTGGGGAAGGACCCTTGCTGAAGTACCATGACTGCTCGACACTGAAGGTCCTCTCCTCTGTTATCTGGATAGATGTAAATGAGGGAGTACCAGGTTATTATGGGATGTTGTAAAAGCATCAGTCAGCGTAACGTGAAGCTGCACGTTTACGAACAGAACCAACCGAAGCTGAGGCTTATTTACATGAAATAAACTTTTAATTCCAGATTCCTGAGCTCAGTCCATTTTAACTCGCCCCGGTCTCCAGATGAATCGGATCGCTCTCGTTCCCCGGCGCGTGTGATAATTGGATTTCTCAGGTATCTGCCAGCAGCTGGCTCGGCTGACTCGCCTTACGGCTGCATGCGATCTCTTAAAGACGGACAGACTGCATCCTCTTTGTACATCTCTGGTAGTGTTTTAAATATTACAGTAAACAAATATCAACCTCACTAGTGAACATGCACCGATGTTACGAGGCTCGTGGACGACACAAACGGCTGGAAATGAGAGAACCACCGCGGAAAGGACGGCTCGGGCGTCATCGGCTCCGTGATGGCCGTCGGTCTGGGCCACACCGCAACCCACTCGTCTGTCTTTAGACAAATGTAATCCCTTTAGTGGAGCTTTCTGCGGGAGGACAGGAAGAGCGGGAGCAAGTTCAGGGCAGGTCGATCCTCCTGAAACCCGAGCGCCACCAGAGCGCCCGCCAACAGCGAGGTGACTTTCGGCAGCACCGGAGGCTGTGCCTGCATCACCTGTGAGAAACAGACACGTCAGTTCCTGTGTCCACCACTGGAAACCTATAAATCTAATCGCATCATCAACAGCAGCATCACCTTCTCAACTTTATGGCAGTGTATAAGTCCGTCAGCGCCCAGGTAGAACGTCGAGAACGCGTCGACCGTCCTGCGAATGAGACGGAGTGCGGTCAGAGCTTCAGCTCAACGATGTGACTCTGACGTGCTTTTTAATATTATCCCTTTAACATTACATAGAGGCAGATCAAAGGCCAGTGTTTGGGTCACATAGGGTTTATTTAGGCTCCTCGTTAAATTCTGGAAAACTGTGCGTTAATGTGTCGGCAGGTCCTACCTGTAAAATTGGCTTTTATCTTTTTTGTAAAAGCGGAGCAGGAGGGTGTGGACGGGCAGACCCCGGACCCTCCAGCGCGCTTTGATGGAGCGCTCCTCAGGATGCTTGGTGAGCTTCAGGACCTCCAGCTTTGCGTCCGCGTAATAACAGAGGCACATGATTCGCCAGAGCATCAGGGTCAGCTGGTAGGTCACACGGCCTCTGGGGGAGGAGGAATTTAAATGAGCGCCGATGGTTCCTCTAATTAAATAAATTGAGAATGCATGCTTCCAATTAAACACATGTAGACTAACGAAGTAAATTTCTCTTTGTGGCTTAGATCATTTTAAACCCCCAGCTCCAAAAATATTGCAACACCCGTGTGATAAGTCACATGACTGAAACCTTTATTCAAATAGAACAAAAATCTCAGTTAAGGGTCCAGCAGGTGGAACACCAACCAGGCCAGCAATCTCAAACTTCATACAGTCTTATTTCAAACCAAACATTATTTAGGAAATATATAATGTTAACGTCAGGTCCTTTTACCGAGACTTCGTATTCAGGAGGCCGTTGATAAACTCCATGTTAATAGAATACATCCCGAAGTCATGATTCTTCATAAAAAATGTAGGAAGCTGAAACATAATGATCAACATTAATGAGTTTTTATGAGGAGGAGCTTGAAATAATCAACCAAACAAGGGGCCGTGTGAAAGATAAATAATATTCACTATAGACTAGTGTAGGGACACCGCCGTATTATTATGCAAATTGGATCTAACCTATAATAATGTATTACGTATTGCCTGAGCACTTATATCCCAATGTTATATGCACACAAGTATTGAGTGCAATAAACCTCTCTCTCTCTTTATTCATTTATTCATTATCTTCCGCTTTATCCTATATTAGGGTCGCACACACACTCTATATGGGGTAATTTGGAGAACTCAATCGACTTGATCCATGTTTTTGGACTGTGGGAAAACCGGAGAACCCGGAGGAAACCCACGCAGACACGGGGAGAACATGGAAACTCAACCCAGATGGGGATTCGAATTGGGAACCCCTAGAGCTGAGAGGCGAACGTGCTAACCACTAAGCCACCGTGCTTGTCTAAGTCAGACACCTGTAATTAGTTCTCCAGGTGAGCCCAATTAAAGAAAAACTACTTAAAGACGATTCCCGTTGTTAGGCAGCGGGTCACAGGTTTCAAACAATATGGGAAAGAAAAGGCTCTCTGCTGCAGAACATCCCAAATACTGCGACGCCTCGGACAAGGTACGAAAACATGACCTGTTTCATAAAGCTTAAGTGTAATAGTTGTACTAAAGAGATTTGTCAGACAGATTCAGAGAACATCTGCTAGAACGCAGTTACCAACCAGCAAACAGAACTGAAGCTGCTGCTGCCTCTGGAGCCCAGCCAACTTCAAGGTGGGGGATCTTTCAAAGTCTCGTGGTGGTGCATACACCTACTTTACAATTCTTTGGTTACTTAATTGACTTAAGTATCCCATCTTGGGGGACAGAACACAGGATTCAGCATCTCCTGAAGCAATGAGGGCTTGAGGTCTTGCTCAAGGAGCCACATTGGTAACTTTAGTGGACCAGGGATTTAACCTCTGGTTGATGGCAACAACACCCTAACCACTGAGCTACCACTTGCCCATCCCCGTGCTCACAAGCAAAACCAGTTGCAGTAATCCAGACCTGCAGACTCATTCTAAAGTCTTGTTTACTGATGATGGAACCTTGTTCTCTGAAACAGTACCATGCAACGAAAGACCGGATTTATTTCTCTGATTACCTCAGTCCTTAGTTTCTCATACATGACGGCCAGTTTCTCCTCATTCTCACTGTTGCCTTGCTCTGTGTTCTCTGCTTCTCCCTGACCGCACAGAGCGGTGGAAGAACATTCTGGTTTGATGGTTTTGGGTTCCATCCTCAGCAGGGCTCCTGCCTCAGGTAGCGGCTCCATCCCAGGACAGTGGAAGCAAAAAAAACGAGACCCCAACATGAAGGGAGCGGGACAGCCTTCAGCCTCGAACAGACTCCGGAACGAGCTCAGCTCCAAACCAGGTTTTATTCCAGTCCTGGGCTTTCCAATGACGCTTATGTCATCTTCTCTGCTCCCGTCCACAGTGGTTAACGCGAAGGAAAATTCAGCGGCCTTATTGGTTCCTAAAGCCAGAAGCTCACTCAGCTCCACCTGTCCGACCAGCGGAACCTCCACCAGCAGGCGCTGGTCGCCTGATTCTCTGGGTTTAAGCAGCACGCACATGCTGACCGTCTCCTCCCAGTCTTCATCTGAATGTTGATTAGCAGATAACAGGGGAGAGAGAGGTAGCTTTGGGATGGCCTGGTAACATGGACTGTTTGGGAAAGCCAAGGCCCATGATGCACTCCTCAGAGGTCTATAGTTGCCTTTCAAAGCGGTCTAAAACGAAAAAAAAAAGGACATTCCAAAGTAGTCTTGACTACATGTGTCTTTGACGAGCCAATAAGAGTAATTAATTATGACCAGACCGAGGGTTCTTTAAAAAAATGTTACCTGCCACACACTCCAGCTGTGCTTCTGGATCAGCTTCTGTCCACCATGACTCCTGATACAACCCACCCAAAGTGACACACCCCTGCTGCACACAGCCATTCAGGACGGGCTGAACAACCACCTCACCACCGTCGACTACCAGCCTACGAACATAACGAGGTAAATCAGTAAAAGGAGTGAAAACCACTGGAGAGAAAAAAAAAAAAAGATTATAATAGAAGTTTAAGAAATTCCACAGACATCCGGACATTCAGTCCTCAACATTCTAAACCAACCAGCAGAAAAACACCTCGCTCCAATTGAATAAAACATTCACGGCTGCAAATTCCACAGCATGCATTATTTATGGAGATATTAAATAGGAACGTGTACGGCATCTCCTGCTCCTTACCATCCTGTCAAATTTTGTTCTTATGCTGTTGTGCATCTGGACCTTCCACTTCCACATGCTGGTTTATTTTATGACATTAAATTGTTGCTTACTCGCCTGTCTGATGTGAGACTTTTTAAATAAATGTTTATTAATTGATTTTTCTATACACAATTGCAACAGCAAGGACGTCCTGTCCGTACAACCCGAGTTACAGCTTCGAATGTCAGGGTGCCTTCAAACTTCTCGATCGTTTTATTTTTGATTACATTTGCAATCGAATCTCATCTGCAGACGGCTGTACGTAGCACCGTGACCTTTCTGACATGACAAAAAAAAAACACGTGCGGAATCAATGAGGAACGTACAGATCACCGTGACCTGAATAATGGATCGATGTCCGACGGGTTGACTCGGTTGATTTAAGTCTCTCGGTGCATTGGTGCTCGTGTTAAAGTTGTCAGAGCGCCGTTAATTCGACTGATCTTTAATTCGGGGGTTTTAAATCAAAGTGCCGGGTAAACCCATGACAACTCGGTCGCTAGCTTTAGCATTAGCAGCACTTTAAGTCGATTTTGCGTGTTTAAGTTCGCATTGTCGGAGTGTTCGGTTGTTTTACGGTCATGCCGTTTGATGCTCACCTGAAGCTCGGAGTTAAGCCCGCAGAGCAGTTTAAAATCGCGTTTTCATCTCCGAACGTCAGACCTCACAAACTAATGTCACACCGCTTCCAATGCCCTTCACCGCGGTGCCACTGCGCATGCGCCACCTCTCCACCGTATCCTTCTAGAAAACAGCAGAGCTGATGATTCAAACTAAAATCTAATTAAAGTTTTAATTAATATCTCTACCTTTCCAAAAATATTATTCATGTTTAATTGAGCTATGTTTATACCAATCCAATTCAGTTGGTCATGTTCACGTTATTAAGTAACACATTAAGCATTACACAAAACAGTAAGTTACATTGCATTTAAATAGTCATTTATCAGATGGGGCGGCACAGTGGCTTAGTAGTTTAGCATGTTCTCCTCTCAGCGCTAGGGATTCCCGGTTCAAATCCCCACCTGGGTGGAGTTTGCATGTTCTCCCGCGTTGGTTTCCTCTTGGTTCTCAGGTTTCCTCCCACAGTCAAAAAAACATAGATCAAGGTCATTGGAATTCTCCAAATTGCCCAATATAGTGTGTGTGTGTGTGTGTGTGTGTGTGTGTGTGTGTGTGTGTGTGTGTGTGTGTGTGTGTGTGCCCCCCCCCCCCCCCCCCCCCCCCCCCCCCCCCCCCCCCCCCCCCCCCCCCCCCCCCCCCCCCCCCCCCCCCCCCCCCCCCCCCCCCCCCCCCCCCCCCCGCAGACATGCAGCATGCACCTGTAGTTACCACAAACAGCCGGTGAGGTCGCTGTGTTTTTTCAGGCTGCCGGCGTTTGTTGCTCTGCGGTACCGAACAGGAAGTGCAGGCCGCGTGTGCGTTACGCAGTACTCGAGCATCCACACGGCTCTCAGAGCTGATTCTTAATCTTAATCTTAATCCGTTTGCCTTCATCTCTGAGATCATCTGCTCAGATCAGGAATCAAACATGCCCAAAAAGGCTAAAGAGGTGGCGGAGTGGGAGGGCGACGACGAGCCGCAGACAGGTAGCGTGAGGCTCGGATTTAACATCTGGATTAAACATCAGACTCTGTTACTGAAGCTTTAACTAACGGATCGAATGAGATCAGACTGAGTTTAATCTGATTACCGCGGGTTCACCACGTCATTACACGCTTTAGATCGGAGTTTATTCACTTTCACGAGTCCTGGACTGAAACACGTGATAAAACGGCTGCATGTTTCACTTTATTATTAAATTCATGTTTTAAAAAGCTGTGGCCAAAAAGTCAGACACCACAAATATTGTAAAACGCCTTCCCAAAATAATGTGACCTGTTAGAACTGTGGGATAAGGGAACCTGTCATACAAACATGAACACTCCACTCAGACTGGGATTCGAACCTGGATCCCCAGAACATGCTGATCACGAAGACTTCATGCCACCGCTTTATAGAACTTAAAATACTTTGCTGTCTATAAAATTATCGGTTGTAAAAAAAAAAAAAAAAACATGAAGAAGTGGAATAAAAACGATGCTTTTCCAAAAAATTATAAATGAAAACTTTCAGTTTTCTTTGCTCTCGAGAAAAAAAAAATCATAATTTAACTTCAACCTTAAATATTTCTGCTCCATAAAAATGTTTTTGTCAATCATGCAAATTTAAAATATGAAAAACCCTGTCATTAATAAGAATAACAAAAGATAAATGGAAAATGATTTCAATCTGAAGTTTGTGGGTTCAAATCCCAGGTCCACTGAACTTACCAGTGTGGGTCCTTGAGCAAGACCCTTAACTCTCATTGCTGCAGGGGTGTTGCGATTAACCCTGTGCTTATCTTGCAAGTCGCTTTGCATAAAAGTGTCCAATAAATGACCGAATGTAACCTAATATAAAATGATCTCAGTGGCTAGATTGACATCCAAGCCATAAACCATCTTACATACTATCCCGTCATCATCTGTGTTCTTTTTTCTTCTCATGTTTGTTTCTGAAGCCTGATTTTAAAATGTGGGTTGTTTTTTTTTCTTGTTTTTACAGAAAAAGTTGTTAAAAAAGGAAAGAAAGACAAGAAGGGGAAGAAGAGTGTGAGTGAAACCACCTGCTGTATTTAGTTTAGCAGCTTACACTAAACATTTCGATGAGTTTGTCAGTAATAAGTTAGATGTCATCCTCATAACCCTCTGTACCAGCTTCTGGTTTATTCTATTGTGTTTTTTTATACAGTTTTTTGATGAGCTGGCCTCTGAGGGTAAGGTGGAGAAGACGGAGGAAGCAGCTGTAAAAGAGACCCAGACGAAACAGGTAGAGCTACAGAACCGTTCCTCAGTGTTTGTCCTCCATCTCTGAACATCAGTCATACTTCATGATTAAATGGATGACGAGCGCAGGGTGTGTGGATTCACCATACGGGTGTGTTTGTCAGTAAGTGGGAAACCGGTGGAATTAGTGGATTTGTAAGCAGGTGGAAATAAATGCATAGGAGGTTGAGGGAACCAATGTTTTGATTGGATATGTGGCTGGAGCTACCACCTGTTGGTTGAAAGACTGGAGTTTGAGTGACAGACATGTTGCTGTGACTTTGCTTCTGTAGCCTCAGAAGAAGAAGAAGGACCGGAGGAAAGGGAAAGCAGGAGATGTAGATGATGAAGACGAAGACGTCATGCAGCGACTAAAGAAACTTTCTGTTCAGCCCAGCGATGAAGATGAAGAGGAAGAAGGTAATGCATCAGAGACTCGAGAGCTGAGGTCTGATTTAATACCCTCAGATTATAACTTAAGATAAGTCCTTATTATTGACACCAATATGAACAGACACACCCTCCCCACCAGGTCAGTGTCACTGAATCTGTCCAGATGTTAACTCCTCAGATTACATCAGGCTTAGGTTTAAACATTCAGTTCATAATGAAAAATAACAGAATAATTAAAGTAACGCAGCATTGTTTAAAGTCCCGTGTCTGTTCTGATGGACTGCTGTCACTGTGTTCACAGCTGCTCCTCCTGTAAGAAGTGGAAAGAAAAACAAGGTGAGATTTTATGTTGAACATCATGTGAATCCTAATAACCCCTGATTTGTTCAACCTGTATGAACAGTTTGATTAGATGTCTAAATTTATAAAGTGCATGCTTTCTGAAGATCCTCATTCTTTCTGAAGAGTGCTTCTTTAAAAAAGCTGCTTTGTGGCGTTAAAAAAATGATGTGCAATAATTTTTAACATTAAAATTTAATTCATTATTTCATCATCAGACGTCCAGATATGGATCTGTGGATCTAAAGAGGTTTCAGAGCTTTTTTTGTGTGTGTGTGTGTGTGTGTGTTTCCTCTTTAGGGTGGCAACATATTTGCTGCACTTAGTCAGAACCAGAGTGATGGTGATGGTGATGGTGATGATGATGAAGACGATGAGGAGAAAGAGCAGGATGAAGAGGAACTTGTTAGGGAAGATAAATCGAAAAATAAAAAGAATTCTGCGGTTAGTGGGTTCGTCGTTACACAGATGAGGACTTGATGTCCAAAAAGTGTGAAATACAGATGTGCAGCATTTTATCTGAAACAGCTGCAAAAATGCAGCTGGTCATGTATACAAATATAAATACACTTTATAAACGCTAATTCATGTAATTAAAAGTTATGCAAAGTGTGACTCTGACCAGAAGGTGGCAGAATTGTGCAATTGAAGTTCAGCGCTGTTTACAATGGGGCTTTGTTTTTAAAACCAAATCTAAAAAGATAAAGTTGGAAATAATACCTGCAGATCTGTGAGGTCACGCTCATTTCTAAATCAAGTTGACTTGACCTCTGCAAATGGTAGAAGAACGCAAGACCATTGATTATTTGCAAAGAACTTCATTTTTAATTCAGGTGTGTGTGTGTGATTGATTCAGGATGTATCCAGAGACAAAAAAGATAAAGCTAAGGCTAAGAAACCCAAGGTGTGTACACGTGTTCCTCTTTTCCTTTGTTCTAACCCTTTCGTCTGTTCTACCTGCATGAGTTAATCAACGATAACCCCGAACGTCTCTAACTGTGTTCTTCAGTTATAAATCCACCAATCAGAACATCAGAGGTTCATCCACATGACCCTGTCCTTTATAATGTCCTTTATACTCACAGAGTCCCTCTGAAGACGAACCTGTTGAGGTGACCGAGAAAAAAGATGAGGAGAAGAAAGAGGTGAAGAAGAGCAAGAAACCCGGCGGAAAAGCCGCTCCGGTGAGTCCCTGAGGGCTCGGGGGACATGGATGAGGGCTTCGGAACCTTCCGTAATGTTTCATCTTTTTTATTTTAGAGTGTCAAGACATCAGGTCCACCACCTAGTGATGATGAGGAGGAAGAGGAGAAGAGCGATGACGACGACATGATGAAGGTAGATTATTTAATTCTACAGACTCTTCGTATGTATAGAGTCTGTGGTTTACATCTCCCTCTCTCTCTCTTTCTCAGAGTGCAGAGGATGCTTTGGTGGATCAGAGTAAAGGGCAAGATGAAGACCCCTATGCTAATCTCAGTAAAAAGGAGAAAAAGAAACAGAAAAAGAAGGTGAACTCATAACATCATACACCTAATGCCTGTGAGGGACGCCCCCCATATTTTTTTGATGGTCAGGAACCCCCCCTCCCCCATCTTTTTTGATGGTCAGGTACCAGTGCTAGGTGAGAAATACCCTGTGTCCAGATGACACTCTATGTGGCGGTTGTTAGGGTTCTTTAAAGCTTGATGATCCACATTGTGCATGACCGCATGTGATGTGGGGGGGTCCTGTCACTGTAAATGTGATGTGATGTCATTAACCTTGAGGAACTGGCTCCACAGCTGGAGTATGAGCGGCAGGTCGCCAGCGTCCGAGCTCAAAATGCCTCAGAGGGAGATTTCTCGGTCTCGCAGGCCGAAATGTCGTCCAGACAGGCCATGCTGGAAAACGCTTCTGATATAAAGGTGAGTTTCTGCAACACAGACCTTATTTCTTACTGTAATCTTCAGTTCTGTTAGAGAGCAGGAGGTCTCGGTGTCTGATGATTCTGATTCCGTTTATCATGCTGAGTGATTCAGCGACTTCCTCAAACCATGAACATTACATTTACATTTGTCCAAAGCAACTCACCAGTATCCCAACTTGATGGTTTGGGTCAGAACGCAGGGTTACATACAGAACCCCTGGAGCACTGCGGGTTCAGAGTCTTATTCAAGGAACCACAAGCCTTGGATTTCTAGCCCAACACTGACCACTGAGCGACCACACCCTGTTACAGTTCAGGAACTGATTCATGACTCAGTGTATCATTTAATTTGTGACTTGTTCATGTGATTTTTGAAACTCGTTGTGATTCAGGTGTGATTTTAGAATTAAATTTTGGGAATGTCGTTTTTTGTGTTTCTTCAGCTCGAGAGGTTCAGCATCTCGGCTCACGGGAAGGAGCTCTTTGTAAACGCCGACCTGCTGATCGTTGCCGGGCGTCGTTACGGTCTGGTCGGACCCAACGGGTGAGGGGTGGAGTTTAATTTCTGATGTCTAACATTTAGGAAAACCAGATCATACATCAGTATAACATGACCTTACAGAGTGATGCTAAAGCACAACGGGGGTTTAAACACTGACAATGGAGGCATTCCCCAATAATGTTCACTGGTTTAACCCAATAAGTGTTTTTGCAGGAAGGGGAAGACCACCTTACTGAAGCACATTGCCAACCGAGCACTCAGCATTCCTCCGAATATTGATGTCCTGCTCTGTGAACAAGGTTCGACCTGCACACCGCCATCACAGCACTCCTCTCAGCTTATTCCTGTATTTAGTTTTTAGAAAATAACATGAAATATTTACTGAAGACAACCCAAGAACAGTCCTAACCCACCTCACAGTTATTAAAATGAAACTGGAAATATGAACCAAAGCAAAAAGAATAAACAGAATGAAATATAAACCAGAAACTGCCTTTAAATGTCCAAAACGGTGTTAACCCTCACATACGTTTAGTTTTTAGACCTCATTAAATTTCTTTAAATTCACTGTAATCAGAATCATGTGATCGCTCCTGTGTGTGATGACGCGGTGGCTGTTCCTCAGAGGTGGTGGCCGACGACACTCCGGCGGTGCAGGCGGTGCTGAAGGCCGACACGCGACGTCTGAAGCTGCTGGAGGAGGAGAAGCGGCTGCAGGCTTTGTTGGAAAGAGGAGAGGACAGCGCCTCCGAGAGGCTGCAAAAGGTCAGATTTTAATTAAAGCACAAAAATGACTCGACATGGACAAGACCATGTGAATGTGGTGTGTGTAACCGGTGTCCCGTCGGTCTGGGAGAGTGTTGAAGCATCTTCATTGGTACGAGGCATTGAGTGCAGTCTGATCTCAGGTTTATGAGGAGCTGAGGGCCATCGGTGCAGCAGCCGCAGAAGCCAAAGCTCGGCGCATCCTGGCGGGTTTGGGCTTCACCCCCGAGATGCAGAACAGACCAACAAAGAAGTTCTCTGGAGGCTGGAGAATGAGAGTGTCTCTCGCTAGGTGAGAGAGGCTCCGATCTGAGAGAGCTGATGTAGAAGCTCGCGATCTCCTGATGTTCTGTCTGTGTTTGATCTGCAGAGCTCTCTTCATGGAACCGACGCTGCTGATGCTGGACGAGCCGACCAACCACCTGGATCTCAACGCCGTGATTTGGCTGAACAAGTAATTGCCCTGATATAGTTACCATCACATTTACATGTTCTGTTACTGCGTATGGGAGAGTGTTATCCTCCTGAAGGTTGTCATGAGAACCGTGATGGTGAATTCATTTTGCCTGATCCTGAATAACTCCGTTTGCTTTACCTCCTTAAAGTTACCTGCAAAGCTGGAAGAAGACTCTTCTGATTGTCTCCCACGATCAGAGCTTTTTGGATGATGTCTGTACAGATATCGTACACCTGGACAACCAGAAGCTCTACTACTACAGGGGGAACTACCGTAAGTGTCTCAATCTACATCCTCAAACCTCATTAAATCACAATTCCAAGAACGTTGGTTTTATCTTTAAGATTAGTTGACTTGCCGGTTCTGTGGTCTATATTTTAATGTTCTGCCATTAGACCCCAAGGGCCCCCAAGTACCATTAAAAGCATACGGAACAAAACATGTCATCTAAATAAATTCCACTCTAAAATATTACATAAAAAATTATTTTTTTTATGTAATCTCTTCTTAACTCAAAAATGAATGTTGTAGTTCTAAATGACAGACTCTAGTCTGTAGAATATACATATACATGGGTGTGGTAGCTCAGTGTTTAGGACGTTGGGCTATCAATCTGAAGTTTGGGGGTTCAAATCCCAGGTCCACTGAAGTTACCAGTGTGGGTCCTTGAGTAAGGCCCTTAACCTCATTGCTCCAGGGATGTTGTGATTAACCCTGTGCTCACCTTGTAAGTCGCTTTGGATAAAAGCGTCCAATAAATGACCAAATGTAAATGTAGAATGTAGTAAAAAAGGATTTAACATCTCAGTAAAAGCCACCGTCTCGTTGTCACAGTGACGTTCAAGAAGATGTATGTGCAGAAGCAGAAGGAGCTGCTAAAACAGTACGAGAAGCAGGAGAAGAAGCTGAAGGACCTGAAAGCCGGAGGGAAATCCACTAAACAAGCTGTAAGTCTGTGAATTTGCCCCGCGTTTGTGTTGCGGCGCTCTCGCACCGGCCGCTCACTCGCTCCTCGTCTGCGACGGCAGGAGAAACAAACGAAGGAGGCGCTGACGAGGAAGCAGCAGAAAGGAAAGAAGAAGGGGCAGGAGGAGGAGAGCCACGAAGCGCCGGAGCTGCTGAAACGTCCCAGAGAATACACTGTCAAGTTCACCTTCCCGAACCCGCCGCCCCTCTCGCCACCCATCCTCGGCCTGCACAGTGAGTTCCCGCCTCCCCGTCTGCCTCGCCGGGTTCGGGGCGTGGTCTCAGCTCATTTCCCTTTTGCTCAGGTGTGGACTTTACTTATGAGGGTCAGAAGCCTCTGTTCAGAAACGTGGACTTTGGGATCGATATGGAGTCACGAAGTAAGTCTGAGCTTTCACACAGCACCAGATTTATTTAACAAAGCAGGTTCGAATCCTCAAATCTGATTGGCCGAGCCACCAGTGTGTAATCACACATATAGATCAAATCCGGTATGCATCCAGCTTTTAAAGAAAACTCTGTTCTGATTCAAGATTCAAAGCTTTTTTTGTCATATGTACAGTAAAGAAACATGTTTCCTGCACAATGAAATTCTTACTTTGCCGTCCACCCTGGATGAGTAAGAAAAGTAGTAATAATAATAACACTGAATATATAAATATATAAAAAAAGAAAAACACACTCACTCTGTATACATATTTTTGAGGTTATGTACATACATGATTGTTTAAACAGAGAAACTGAACCGGATATAGCATCACCATGACGACATTACGATCTGGGATGCATCAAGATCCATCAAATGATCAGGATTCTAATGAGCTTTAATTATAAAGCTGATTATTACCATATAAAGGTGTATTGACATAGGTTTTTTTTAGCCAATCAGATTGTGTGATTAGAACTAACTGTAGAACAAAGTAATAGCGCACTGTTTTACCCCCCTCCCCCCACCATGGGTTTTAAATATAAATCCTGGTCACCTACACAGACGAAGTGTGTAACAAACAGATTGTGTGTTTCAGTTTGTATCGTCGGACCGAACGGTGTTGGAAAGAGTACACTGCTTCTGCTACTGACGGGAAAATTAACACCTGTATGTAAACACACTCACACACACACCTATCCGGTACATCTCTGGGTGCACGTACAGAGACAATAAGTGAACTTTGGGATTCACATCGTGCTGTGAATCATTTAATTAATAAACTAATGATTCTGTCACTGGTCAGAGAAAATTCCTATCAACTTAACGTGAACTTTGGAATTTTCTCCTTTGCCTTTCAGACCAGGGGTGAGATGCGGATGAACCACCGCTTGGTAAGAGAAAACTTTAACTCCTGGTCAGTCAGTCGGATCTCTTTTGTTCTTTCAGAACATTAATGATCTCATGTTCTGTATTTACAGAAAGTCGGCTTCTTCAACCAGCAGTATGCAGATCAGCTGAACATGGAGGAGGCTGCCACCGAGTACCTGCAGAGGAACTTCAACCTGTCCTACCAAGACAGCAGAAAGTGTCTGGGTCGCTTTGGGCTGGAAAGCCATGCCCACACCATCCAGATCTCCAAACTTTCAGGTATGTGGGTTTTACTGGGTTAAATCTTAAATCTCAGCAAAAATACAAACTGTTTACGACTTAATCACACTGCGATTCACGCCTTCTTCAACAGGAGGTCAGAAAGCCAGAGTGGTGTTCGCCGAACTTTCGTGTCGTCAGCCAGATGTCCTTATATTGGTAAGTGTTTATAAAGATGCATCGCTCTCTCTATGATTTATAAAGATACGGGGTGAAGCAACAAGATGTGGATGTGAGTGGAAACAGGATGTAAAACGTACAGCAGTTTTCCGTATGATAGGATGGTCAGCCTGAATTTGCTTTACATTGGTGTTCTTCCAAATATTGAAAGATGTGAGGGTAGGTTCAGGATCAGCTCAACCGGAACAACATGACTGCAGTAAGTCCTGAGTGACTGAAGGCAACCGAAGGACAGAACTGGAAATCATGACAACTTAAGTCATAGTTCTTCATACTGCGTTATGGTTCACAAAACCTTAAGCACACATTAATCAAGCTGTTTGCTTTTCAGGATGAACCCACCAATAACCTGGACATCGAATCGATCGACGCGCTGTCAGAAGCCATCAACGAATACAAAGGAGGTAACATCTGTTCATAATGATCTTAAACTCCTAATTTAATTTTCTTAACTGTAGAAAACCCGTTCACCCATTCCGTCTGTGTCATCCAGCCGTGATCATCGTGAGCCACGATGCCCGCTTGATCACCGAGACTCAGTGCCATCTGTGGGTGGTGGAGGATCAGTCGGTCAACCAGATCGATGGAGACTTCGAGGACTACAAGAGAGAAGTGCTGGAGGCTCTGGGTGAAACTTTAGTGAACAAGCAGAAGGAGTGACACTTGAACAACAATCTAGGAAGTCTGTATTGGGTGACCAGGATAGGCCCTAAACATATAAAACCTTACCAGGTTTGGATTCTTTAGTCCTGAAACCTGTCATGAACTCTCCATCAGTACCAGCGCAGTTCCACTGAGTTACCCATATAAATTATATGGAGCTTTGCAGTATTGTAACGCCGAAATTCAGAATATATAAATATATAACCCCAATTGTTTATTAAACGTTTTCCTCATTGCAACTCTAGTACACGATCGAAACGGAACTTCAGAATGACAGTGAGAAACTGCACACGGTCACCCTGCGGTTCACACGAGCCTGTAGCTTTACTGTGGACCTGGTACCCTGTCAATCAAACCCTGTGGGTGGGACTTCATCAGAAAACACAAACCTATTGCTGTTGCTTCTTCCTTTATGTTTAAAGTTTCATTGACGATGCTTTACAAACCAACAAATCAAAACTGTCCTGCAATAATAATTCAGTCTCACACACACACACATGGAAGAGGTTTAAATGAGTTGAGTTGAACAATGTTCTGTTTTTTTAGTGAGCATAGTTTAACTACAGCACAAAAAACTGCTTTATAATAAAACTTGGATGCTGATTGTTTTTTTCATAATGACCTGACATGTGTTTTGGTTTAAATGCAAAAAAAATAAAGTGCCACAGTGAATTCAAAGGTTTGAGGTCAGTGTATGATTCACACAGGGAAAGGTGGACTGGAATAATCATGTGTGTGTTTGAATCTGACTCCATCACTCCACTTGTTTTATTAAAAAACTTGTTAAGCATTTTAATAGGAACTATATATTAATACAAGATAGTTTCTTAGATTTCCATTTTTTGTTTTATTTCTAAGCTTTTGAATGAGATGCTTCACTTACAGGAGTTAGGGGAATACAACACCAACTGGTACCAATAACCACGCCAC
Source organism: Corydoras maculifer (assembly GCA_019802435.1). Lineage (NCBI taxonomy): Eukaryota > Metazoa > Chordata > Actinopteri > Siluriformes > Callichthyidae > Corydoras > Corydoras maculifer. The sequence continues at coordinate 92,821 of JAFMOD010000230.1, forward strand.
AGTCAGAACATTACCTGAAGTCATGTTAGTTTTTTATGCATTTTGCAGCACTGCCATGTGATTGGCTGTTTGGATAATTAGGTTAATGAGTTAACAGGTGCTTCTAATAAGGTGGCTCATATATACAGCAGTAGCTTGCACTAAAGTCAGTTTTAAATATGATCAAACATCGCATGGACCGTAACCCACCACCTGGAGAAAAGTCTTCAGGCAGAAAAGTGATCGTCTATAACGTTGAGGAATAATCTAGTGTGCAGCTTAATGGCTTGCTGGTGTCGCCTTATAGTAATAAGTTTGGTTCCTGTGTGGCGGCACGGTGGCTCAGTGGTGAGCACGTTGGCCTCTCAGCGCTAGGGCTAGGGATTCTATGGGAAAACATGGATCAAGTCAATTGAGTTCTCCAAATCGCCCCATATAGAGTGTATCTGTGTGAGTGAGTGTGTGCCCAGCGATGGATTGGCGCCCTGTCCTGGGTGTATCTGCCCAGCGCCTGAGACATTCTTCCCTGGATGGGCATGGGGAGCCCCACTGCGACCCTAATACAGGATATAGTGGGAGATAATGAATGAATGAATGGTTCCTGTGTGGGTGGATCTGTTTTTTTACATACAGTTTGTATGTTCTCCTCACCGGCAGTGAGCTCCCACAACCAGGTAAGCTGAATTGTTTTTACAGTTGTAAACTCGTGGTTGACGTACAGGCCCATGTGCTTACTGGGTTTGAAGCTTTTTTTTTCATATTTAATAAATACACAACAAAGGAAGTTTAACATTTTTTTATTTTTCCCAAAGTTCTACCTCCAGGAGAACAATAAATCATTTTCACCCAAAAGAATATCTATAAGTGACAACTTCACTTGTTACTGATCTCTATTTTAAGTACTCTTTATAGATCTTCTTCACTCTCGCTAATTCCCTCTGGTCCGGTTCTAGAGCCCCATACCAGTAATACCAGGGTTCACTCTGTGTGTAAGAAGGTGGCGTGGGTGTGCGCCCCACGGCACCATGAGTGTTCGAGAAGTCCTCTCCAGAATAGTCCACAAAGGGTAACTGGGTTGATATCAGGCCTAAAAGAACAAAGGTCTTAGATAAAGGTCATCAACAATAAAATAAGCCAAATGTAAACAGACATCCAATGTGATTATTAAACCTTTAGTTAATGTGGGTGTAGCTGTTCACTGCTTAGAGTGATGGGCTATTAATCTGAAGGTTGTAGGTTCAGATCCCAGCTGAGCAAGACCCATAATCCTCATTGCTCCTAATATGCTTTGTGACAACAGTTTAAAAATGGACTGTACTGATTCTGGTACAAGTATCTTTGTGCATTTATAAGGACAAAATATGTTGTATATTTTGTAATTAAATATCTATGAATTACACAAAGAGTCAAATGTCTGCATCCTTTTGGCCTGAATTCATCTTTAATCAGTTGTTGAGTTCTTACCGTGATCTCTTGCAGTTTCGACTGCCTTGTTAAGTAGTTTCTGTTGCTTCATGCACACACCTGGAGAACAAGACAACATCACAAGGAACTTTCCATGATTAAATCCTTTTAAAAAAAAGGATTAAGATGTGCGAGTGAAACCGGCGAGACCGTTACCTGTCCGAGTGGGATCGTACAACATCCCTGTTTGAGGACTTATAAACTGCTGCAACAGGTTGACATTCTGCAAATGAAGAGACTGAAAGTCATGAAACGTTCATTTTAAATAATGAATCTGTTACAGTCCGACACACAAACCTGGTGATGAATGATCAGGTTTTGATCTCGGCAAATAGGACATGGGTTTCCACAAATCTTATCTCCTCTCTGCGTACAGAAAATACGAGAGATGGCTTTATGCATAATTCATCTAAAGGCCTGCCTATTTCCCATGTTTATGCACCATCTAACTTTAATAACTATTTTATATACCAGAAGCCTAAATCTATAATAATGTATTAGGTATTGCCTTAGCACTTATATCCCAATGTTATATGCACACAAGTATTGGGTGCAATAAACCTCTCTCGCCCTCTCTTTATTCATTCATTCATTATCTTCCACTTTATCCTATATTAGGGTCACG